>JAHRHJ020000220.1:0-92313 GCA_019776745.2 Taxus chinensis | reverse complement strand
CAGGCTCTTTTGCATTGAGTCCTTCGAATGGTGAGCTATCAAACTCGATTCTTATCATTTTCCTTTGTTAACTCAAGGCCATTTATGCATTCCACGTTCAAACTTCATGAAACAACACCACGAGCTCCCTGCGAAGTCACTGAGCTCTTCATCCAGAAAACGATCTTACCTTTCCTGGGCTCAAACTCACTTGAATACCGAGCTTAACAAAATATTTCTAAAAAGAATGGTTTTACCACAATGCTCAGGATTCTTCCTCATCATATAACACTTGTAGTAAGAATGTTTTGGCTTTGCCATAATAAGCACAATTTGTACCTTCCAAACGATGAGAAAATGACATTATCAATAAAGACCTAATGCTGCCATGATGATAACCCAGGCTCATGCCCATAACATGTCGATAGACACCCTTAAGACTGATTCTTGGCCAAAGAGCCCTTCAGTATTGGCAGTGCACTCTGCAATCTCGGCTCCAATCAACAATTATGCCACTATTGGGATCTTAGTATGATATAGGTAGCTGTGAGCTACACAATATACTCATTTTTCCAGAAACTAAAAAGATCCTTTATGTTACAATTTGCAGCACATAAAAGAAGCCCTTCAAAAAAATACATTGAACAACTGGGGCAACCAAGAGGACATTGGAAAAATGTACAGGTAACAACCATATGAATTCTTCCTTAGTCGTGGATCAAAGCTAATAGAAATAAAGCTAGATAAAATTAGCTTGAAACTACAGTATAATCGACCATTATAAAAAACAAGTTTCTCTGAACCTAGTAAAAGGATACTTTTATTGCCTGATTGGACGTACATAATGGAAAGGGTATAAATATTGTCGATTGCCCTCAGAGTTTCTCAAAGAGACCATTTACAAGTAACAAGGATGTAGCATACAAAATGGCCAACCAGGTATTTTCATAGTTGACCTTCACATTCAATTCATTTCTAGGAGAAAAAATGGGGTTTTACCCAAAAAAAACGAGCCAAGGTTTTACAAAAAATGGTATTTTAATGGCTACACTTTGCTAACATACCTGGGCTCGTTGTTGCTGGGCTTCGTCGTTGGTGGAGCTCGCTGGTGTGGTGGGCTTGCCGGTGTGGTGGGTCTGGTGTGGTGGGCTCTGGTCGGTCACACAAACTTTGCGCGAAGGAGGCAGGGCAGAGGAAAATTATTTCCTCCACATTGCCTCCACTATATAAACAAGCTAGTTCGCGTGAACACCCTTTGTGTGAAAGGGGTTCGCCGAACACCCTTCGTGTGAAAGGGGTTCGCGTGAACCAGATGTTCACGCAAACCTGATCAACTACGACACATGGCAAGATAACGGCTTGTGTGTCTCTTCGCGCGAACCCACCTTGGATACCACCCATTTACCATCTTTGCTCACATTTTTGGGACAACAAGTGGGACACAACACCATGCATTGACCCAACTACATCGGGTCAAAGATGTAGTACAACACTCAGTTAGTAAGTTCACCATTGTGGTTTTTGAGAAAAATACAACCCCTTCATATGTATCTTTATTTTTTAGGGATTTGATGCTTGTCTTGGGGTTTTGCAAGTGATTCCTTACTACAGGTATTACAACAAAAATTGATGCAGTTCAACAAAGTTAGTGTGATAAGAAGAGAATTCAGGAGAACATCCAGCAAAACCTCAAAGGAGGGTTTAAGGTTATTTCCATAAACCAGGGAGCCCACAGGCACCCCTATCCCTCTCCTGGAACCCCAGTCCAACTAGAGAACTCGGATATGTGCTTTCTCAGGCTTCTGTGTGATCGTTTCCTACTCCCGCTTTCCTGGTTCACACTACAATATAGTCTAGCACCTTCGTTAAATCAGCTAAGCTCTTCCTAACCCTATTTTCTTATTAGGTTTTTCACATTTATACTTGCTTAGTGGCTTGGGTCACTTTCCTTATTTATTTAGCCATCATTTACTTCTTTGCATAACATCTAGATTAAAATAAATTAGGCTTCCTATTTCCATTTTAGTTTAATCACATATTGTCTTAATATCTTAATCACTATCTATTGGTCACTGTCGGTCACACTGCATGCACATATGAATGATTTTCTCAATTTGTCAAACCTTAACCATGGATGAGAAGTCCTGGAAAAAAATTAGTTGGGTTTTTCACCGATGATGTTGGAACTACTTCAAAGAGGCCTCAAACCACATGCAGTTCTCCACATAACATGTGATATCAAGTTGTAGTGCAATAAGATTCTACATCCTTCATTTGACAAATCTTGACTTGCATTTATCTTTTACAAATTGATGTAGGAACATCATGTAAATAGTATAAATTTTGGGTTCCCTTAGTTGTTAGGGTGGCCTAGGGTCCACTTGTAAGGGTCATAACACCTTCTAGTCCATTTGGAATTTAGGGATAAAATAAGGAGTTTTCCCTCCAATTTTGTAAAATTTGAATATTTGAAATCTAGTCATAGGTTGATGTAGTGTTAAGATGTTAATACAAGAGTCATAAATTATGTAATGAGGGTTATAGATAATCACCTTACTCAACATTTTTCATTGACTCTGCATCACTTACCTAACCTTTAACTCATCATGAGTTAGCTTAATCATTGTAGGAGTTAGTTGTGTGGAAGCCCTAACCACCTTCATTCCTATCTCTTTTATTTATGGATAATACTTGATGTATTTGAGCAAATGAGGAAGATGGTAAGGATAGGAAAGTGTTGAAGAAGGATATACTCTTTGTCAAGAGCCTCAGGTGGCTCATGAAGCCATGTACAAAATCAATGCTTACATCAATAAAAAGGATGCTTCTAATCGGTTGTAAACTCCATTTAAAGAATGTTGGTAACAATGAATGAAGTTTTTTCATTGAATGCTTTAAGAGACTATTTTTGATTCTCATTGAAAATGTTGGTAATAAACAGTTTCCACATGTGTGTAAAGGTTGTGCAGATCCTTGGAGGATGAGATTAGAAGGATGACAATGATAAGTGAAAATGTCCATGAAAGACATGTACATTGCAAACTTGATTCATTTTGTGTCAAGAGTGCTATGGCTATGAAACACTTATGAATCTAATAATAAAGTGACAAGATTTGGTAATTATCTTTGTATGCAGGGTAATATGATTAAGATAGGGAAATAAGTAATCAATCTTGTGTAGAAGGATTAAACAAATGAGTATTAAATGCATGCATGTAATACATTTTGTAATATCTTGGAAACTATGTATGCATAGTGATTGGAGAGTTGATTGTAATACACAGTGGGATGATAAGAGGCAAGAGTATTTTCCAACATGTTCCAATAATTGGAAGATGTATTTTAGGTTACAAGAACTTGTGTAAAGTCTTAATACATTGAGAATATGATAAACCATTACTCAATTTTTGAGCACCTTGTTTTAGAGGGTTTTATAGGCCAACACGGTTAAAATCTGATAAATATTTATTGATCAAGACTTGATTATTGATGGAAAGAGTGGAACATATATATTTGAGGGTGTGTGTGTGTGTGTGTGTGTGTGTGTGTGTGTGTGTGTGTGTGTGTGTGTGTATGAAGGAAATCTCACAAGGTTAGGAGTAGCACGTGTTTATTGAACTTGTTAATATTTGTCAAAATAGGTTGAGTTATAAGTTTGAAGGTTAAGAGAGAATGCAACTTTGTGAATATATGACTAAGGCATAGCTTTGGAGATCAGAGGAGTCCTTTTCAGGTCAACAGGATGAGTACAAGGGTATGAATATATTCTGAATCTATGTAAGAACTCATGTAATGGGTATTGAGTAAATAGAAGGGAAAATGCGGTAAGTCAAGACTGTGACAGTCATAAGAGTCATCATTTGGTTCTTGAATCAGTGCTCTGTGAGTGTGGAGTAAGAGGGAGTAACATGTAAATCATGCTACATTATACCAGGTTTATTGAGTTTATTGAATGAGTGTAAACCTGGTATAATGGGATAATACCTTTGGAAGCCTTATGCATGTTATGAACAATTTAACTGTCATGTTTGGTACCGTGAGAGGCAAAAAGAGGTTATCGTGGAGACTTGAAATGAAGAATAATGATTTTGTAAAGGTTCTTTAGGGGGAAAGTTTTTAAAAGGAGTATAAGGTCATGAATGCATTAAATATAGTGTAAGCTTAGGGGTAAGGAGTGATAAGAGTTAAGGAGAAGGCCCAGATTTGATTGTGATAGTCTTAAGGGTGAAAGTGTAACAATGGTACTTTGTTGGTATTGTAAGTGAAGTTGTGAGAGAGGGGTAAGAGAGAATTAGAGGTGTGTTTTCTAAGGCTTAATGTCATTAGGAAGGTGAGAATAAAGAGTCTAGGGATCCAAAAAAGGTGTGATACAAAGTTGAAGTCTACAGTAAACCTAAAGGTATGAGAGAACTCAAGAAGCAAAAGCTAGAAAAGAGTACAAAATGAAGTTAGAAGAGTGAATGAATGAAGAGAAGAGAAAGTATAAGTGTATCAGAGGTGAAAAAATGTGTTTATAAATATGGAGAACAGTGGTAAACTGTGTAACCCCTAACTAGCTCTTCAAACCCTAACATGACCTTAAGAAGACCTAGTAAGGAAGAAGATGGTGTTGAAGGAGTTTTGGGTAGAATTAAACTATAACATTTGGCATGTTGCAGGTAAACCATAAAGGGTATTCAAAACATCAATTATATATTCATGAAAATTGGTAGAATCTTCAAGACATAATGATTTGTATGAAATTAGGGCTAGTTGAGTGACCTAGTCCAAAAAGGTGTTTTTGAGAATAACTTCTTACTAGAAGAAAGTGAGACCTCAAAATTTTACCATCCCCTAAATGAGCCAAATGGGTATCTTAAAATCTTACCAGTGAAGAATGATGCTTTGTATTTTTTTTTTTCTTATATCAGAAAAAGGTTTTTAGGAGGGCTACAAGGAGGATTTGAAGTCTATAAGAGGAATGGTGAAAAATAATTTATTGAAACTTATTGAAGTGTCCTAACATGATGTATTGGTGATTTCTAATAGGTTTGATGAGGTTTTAAGCCTTGGTTTATTTATTTGTTCATTTTATCCTTTTGAGCACAATTTTGGCTACTTGAGATAAAAAAGGAAAAATTTGATTTTTTCTATTATTTTACGAAAGTGATTGTTCTAACTACTGATATTGGTTGATTATGTGAGTGTTTCTACATCAAAAATCTACTTGAGTGAGTTACTTTGAGTGCTTTCAAATGTGGGAAGTTGTCCCCTAGACCTATTGGGAAGCTTCATACTTATAGATGATACTACCCTAATGAATGTGTAGAGGTATTTGTGGAGTGTAGGGAGATTTGAATACTTTTTGTGCTAGCTTTTGTAAGAGGATTCTATAAGAGTTCCAGGTTCTAAACGAGGTGAGTTTCACTTGCTTATATATACTTCCAAAGGTTATCTAAGTTACAAAGGATGAATGATGAGGAGTAAATGATAAAGAATAATGTGTAATTGAAATTTTGGGACCAAAATGAGCAAGGGAAAAACTATACACTAGGGTTACGAACGTATGGATGGTCTTTCCCCCACTATACATCTTTTGACCCTATAGAGACAATTTGAAGTGTGAAGTTTGGAAGTTAACCAACAAAGTTTCTTGATGGATTTCATGCATTCAATTCTTAGAATCTATGGACATATGAGTGTGGACGATCAAACAAACTAGACAATATACCTCAAGAAGTACCAGATGAGAATGGGTAAAGTGCACTTGTTTGAGCAAGAGAGAAATGTCAAGATAAGTAGTGTTAAAGAGTAGAATGACCAAACTCCAGTGTCTACAAAGTCCACAAGTTACCCTTCTTACATTAAGGAAAAAATGAGATGCTTAATAATTATATCTTATGCTTTAAAGTTAGTGCACAACCATAAATCTATGCGCCCATGGATTTAGAAATGTGATACATATTTTGTTGAGGCCTCACATTTCCTCTTAAATGAGAAGTTTTTTATATGTGACATGTAATTAATTTACCACCATTTGTTTACATATTATTTGTTTATGTGTTATATCATATATGTTTATGTGTTGTATCACAAAAAAACTTCCTATCATGTTACAACTAAAATTAAACCTACTATGAAGCCTCATTTTCTTATTAAATTTAAACCAATATACTTTGACAAGTCTATTAATCATTTTCATGATATTTTTCTTACTTTTCTTGATAAATTATTGCTTCAGATACCCCATCAGTTGGATAATGAAAAACTCAAACCCTTTTGTCACTTCCATTATATCATGGGCACTGTGATAATGATTGTTATGAGATAGATTATAAACTCAAGTGGCTTAAAGATAAATGAATAATCTCTTTTGATACATGAAATACAAGTTGATCTCTTTCCCCTCCTCCATGAAATTTTCCTCCAAAGAATGTGATCTTCATTGATGAGCCTTCCATGGGAAATCCTTTTTTATAGCCTCTTATAAAAAATTTCCCTCCAAATGAGGCTATTAATAATTAACCTATATAAAAATATAAACTCAAATAGGTTTCAAAAGAACCATTATTTTTAATACAATATTATCATGTTAATCATATATCTTATATATTAATGACAAAACAATCAACTAACTAGTACCTCATGTGTTATCTCTGACTATGCATCTTCACAATCTAGAGCGATTATGTTTCCTTTAGTTTATTAGACTATCATGACTTCTCAACTCACAATTCATTATGTTTATTAGTCATATTTTATAAACACAATGTCCCTTCTTGGCTTCCTTGAGGCATATTAGGATTACCCTTCCTTCTTTCTTAAGAACATGTTTCCTCACCATTCAATTTTCTCCCGCATACTTTTAGGTTGGGACTTATTTCAATACCTTTACCCATGATACAAACATCAATACACATGGCCATATTTTCTCATCCTAATCAACTTCCTAACATTTAATCAATCATTATTACTCAAACCAACTATCATATTCTACACATGTTTCACTACATCATATTATACATTACTCAAACACATAACAACAATATAAATGTACCAAATCAAAGCTAATATTAATGAATACTCTCTGTTGGAAGAACAATCAACTGAGAGGGGGGTGAATCAGTCCTTACAAAACTTTAACCAAATCATATTTTCTTACTTGAATCATAAATCATTCAACCATTAATGTGTGCACAACAACATATAAAATTCATTAAAATAACCACAATCATGAGATAGAACACCATAACACAATATATAAGTGGGAAACCCTAAAGGGTAAGAAAAATCATAGAAACAAAACGTTATTATAGCTATGTTTCAAATTTATTTGAGCACCAACTCAACAAGGAGCACCAACCCCTAGTTTAGTGAAGCACCAACTCCATAATGAGGCTACAAGCCTAATAGATGATCAAGCACCCACTCAACCACCTTTGAATTAAGATCTTTGATGTCTTGTTTCTGCAACAACTGATGGAGATCACTAATTCAACTCACACACCTTCAAACCCTTGTTCAACCCTCTCTTCTTCAACTTGCTATATGTCACACTTTCACCACTTGTCTTGGCTTCAAACCCTTACACAATCTCTCTCTAACATTTGTTTTCCTTTTACACTATTCCTCAACTCTGATAAAATTCCTTCATACCTGTTACACACTCACACTTGGGTCACTTTTTCCCTTTCTCACAACTAGCATAAATTTGAATTCAACACATGTACTTCATACCATTCTCAACTCAAAAACATGAAACAAGTCAATATTACTCATTTATTTTGACCAATACATTCATAATGGACCCATGTAGGCTGGCCATGCCCAAATGCACTAAAATAGCTCAAAAACAACTCAAAACCCCATCATATGGATAAACAAAAACCACAAACCTCAGCATTATGATTATTGAAGATCCCTAATTACTCACACATGTCAAATATGATATATCAACACCATCCATGGTCTTAAATTTTATTTCACCAATCAAATTTATCATAACTCACTCAAGAAGGATTATATCCTTCACCAAATAGTTGTTTCCAGGAACCGAATTTCACCTTTGGGTCTCAAGACCACCCAAGAACATATCAAACATGGAATGTAACCACTCATTGGAAATTCTCTGACCTTTATATCAAATCCATGCTAGGTAGAGCTCATGAAACATATACATGTGCAAACCACACCAATTTTCCTCTTCACAAAATTGAGCTGCTCAGAAAGTAGGTTTAGAAACTCAACTAGTTTGCACCCTTTTTGCCACTTTCAAGACCTATAAAGGCATTAAATAGGAACAAAATTCATCCCTCTTAACTTTATAATTGATAGAAAACATAAAATAATCCATTTCATGCATCATCTACCTCAATCTTCTAGCCAGAGCAATTCTGTCCTGAGAAACAAACAACCTTCTTCTTCTCAAATTGAGCTAGTTGACCTATAAAACCTCATCATAAAGAAAATATTATACCATTTTAAATACCTCTTAATCCTATTTCCATAAAATCTTACATTTCCTTCCAACTCCAAGTACAAGGCATTCGGCTAGGTCCATCTCTAAAACTGCTCCAGAATTGCCTTAAGACCATTCTTCATAAATAGGGAACAATTTTCCCTCTATAATCTTAACCATGATATGATAAAATCATGGAAATAAAGTAAAAATACCATTCTTAAAATAATGTCAATTTATTTTACAACTCCTTTGGACAACATTTCCCCAAATTGAAATTATTTAAAAACTTGCATTTTCAGGTGAGGTCTGCACATCACCACATGCTCTATCTTACCTTTCTTGAAACCTTGAGGATTCCTCTACATGATCCAATCATAATACTAGCACAATAAATCAATTCTAGGCTGTTATCATGAAGATCTCTCCTATCACTTTTGAGTTAGGGTTTCGAACTCATAAAATGATGTTTACATTCTTAACATTTGTTCATAAAAACCTGATGATGAAATGACCTCATTATTTTTTTGAAACTGTAGACACCAGTTTTTGGTATAGCTCCTCTCCTTCACCTCATATTCTCTTTCCTTCATTACACTTATCCTCTTGAATCCCTTTTCCCCTAACCTAAATCCCATCCCCACCAAAAACACAATTACCTTTAAGAAATTAATTAATCCACTTCAATCATTAATCATTATTATGTGCTAATGGAATCCATGTAATCCCCTTTCATAATTAATATTATTAACCTGAACAACATGACCTCATATACTAATAAAATGCTCCAAAATCATCCACATCATGTATCCCACTCATTCCCATCACATCCACTATTACACCTAATCCTCCACATCAGAACCCCACCTATGAAATTAATGATTATAAACCCCAAAAAATATACACATCAGACACCCCACTCCTAAATTCAAAATAATCTTTATGGGATGCATTATTCAACCTAACCTTTTCAATCATGTCCCCACTCAATATCACATCCTTTCTTTTTGAATCATGACCCCCATTCCATCAAATCCAATTCATATCAAATTCAAATCATGTCTTTTTAATCAAAAGGTTACTTTTGTAAACCAAGGTTATATAACATCCCTCAGTTAACCCCCTCCCCAGATTATATATACACGCCTTATTCCCTTCTTTCAAAGAATTTTTTTTAGGAACAATAATAAGAGAATTATGAAATGAGTTTTACAAGTTTGAGGTCAAGGAAAATCTTTGCCATTGTTAGAAATTAGAGGTGAGGAGTGTTGGAGAAATCTTTGACATTGTTGGGGAAGCTTTGGCATTATTCATCATATTGTCGTTTTGATGCCCATTCCATCTCCATATCAAATCACCACTAAGTTCCCTCGTCATTCCACTTACTTGACATTTTGTAATTTTTTTTTGCTTCTGCTTACTATCTATTGTTCATCATTTATTGCCATCTTTTTGGACACGGGGGTTGAAATCCTCCAAGGAAGTTGATAGCTTCTTAGAACCGGTGTTTTTTGGGAAACCCCCACATATTGTTGTCTAATCGTATCTATTTTAGTTTTGCAGACATTATCACATCTATCTTCTTGGCACCCGCAAATCTACATCCACATTCGAGGCACCTTAATCCCTTCATCATTCTAAGTTGTTGGTTGCTTCCAGTATCGACACATTCACTTGTGTGAGAAAAACATTTTTCTGTACAACAAAAACCTTCTTAAGTAAATTAAAAATAATCCCTAAAATCCACAAGGTCCCATGTAAAGTACACAATTCATGGTGAGTATCAAAACTTGCAATTCAAGATGGAAAATGCTCTTTCTTGGACCCTGTTTCACACAAAGCAACATAAATTACAAAATATTCTTTAGAATCACTTAAATTTTTTATGATACCTCTAGGAAACCTCTGAACAAAATCTCCAATAATCATCATATCTAAAATATCTCTTCATCTTCTCAACCCATCTCATTTTCATGACTACCCTTTAGGGTTTTACATGGTTTAAGATAGGGTCAACTGAACCAACACTATAACTCATCATGAAACCTATCAAAAAATCCCTAACATACCTAAAAATCATTTATCACATCCCTGCATGCCTCCATGAGATCACATGGCTTTATAACTCATCCTCATGCCTCTAAGCATCTAGACCTAGTTTAGACGAGCACTTGCAACTGAGTCTTCCACTTGTACTTGCTCCTTGAAACTCGTGTGAGTGCCTAAACAACCTCATAACATGATCTTCATGTTGTTACCATACTCCTAAAGCCAACAAGAAAATTAAACCAACATTCTTCATCACCTAGGCTAGCTAGGTCACTTGATTAGGTTTGCTAGACCAAGCCAATCTCATTGAATCCACTCTTTTCATCATGAAATCACATGAGTCTCCATCTCATCAACCTAATAAGCATGATATGACACTTCTCCATCATCATTTTTTTCATTAATGAGATTTTACGTCAATAAAAACACCTATAACTCAACATGCCAACAAGCTCATCACACAATAATATTATATGTCACACACACACACATCATATGGCCAAAAATTTCAATAAAATTTGGGTCATTCCCTTCTCCCAAAAATGTTTATACATTTTCACTATCATCATCATCCTCACCCAAAACCTTGATGAGAGTTCAAGAAATTGAGGCCTACCCTAAATATCTATGAGCATGTGAACATGAGCATGATCAATAGTTTTGTAGTCTCTCCTATAGGGCCCCTATCAGTTCCATATCATTTTCATATTTTGCATACATTCCCATCAAATTATTCACCAAATTCTATTTAAGATTTTTCCTAGGTGGAGGTTGATGCCTCCATGCTAGCTTTTCTCAACTCTCATCTCACTCGCTCTGAAATAAAATACACGTGGAAACTGCCATGTCTACAAGGTCAAAAAATTATGGAAATTTCTTGGCCAAATCATCAACTCGCTCTAACATACCACTAACTAAAACATTGGTGGGGATTTTCTTGATGAATTTCCTTACAGATGCATTCATGATCATCATCAAATATGCATCACCTACACTCACATGATAACACATATCAATATTATCTATTATTCATTCAAATATTTTCTAGATATATCAAAATCAATTTATGACATATTACTATACCAAGATACTTATGTTGAGAAATGGTCATGGATATTTCATCATTTACTGGATCATCTCCCTCACCTGGACCATTCTCTCATGTGGGTGGGGGAATGTCTACTCCATCTCCTCTTCCTAGAGGCACTTCACCTCTTAATCCACCTATGATCATGATAAATAATAATACCCATCAAGAATATGACCACCATCGATTATAATATATAGTGCATTCTGTATCATCCATGAAACCCATGAATCCTGTTGGGCCCACCTCATTAACTGGTGGGGCAAATAACTATGATGGTGTCAATCCTAGATAACTCCCATCTCTCAACACTGTGTGTTAATATCCTCCACATGTATGGTGTTGTGGGAACCTCTTACACTAGGCCAAATATTAATATCACGTGCACACAATGATATAAATTGCCTATCTCAGGTTGTTGATCATCTAACCACATAGTCTATAACAATATAATAATCTCTATAACATCCTTTACCCATCCTCTGAAATCTCAATACATATGATCCCACTTGGATTACACCAATCTATTATGTATTGATGAGATTTTTTTCCCAAGCCCTGCCTATTGGGTATCACCCACAACGATTCTAATATCTTTAGATGGGCCCAACTGGCCATGGTACCTCTATCTGGTCACATTACAACTATATTCTCACGGGAACATATATGTAATAATGGAACTATTTCAACACCACCTTTTTGGCTATGCTAGGAAATCTATATAAATACTTATATATGTGGACTAGAGTACTATGGCCCCAAGAATATCTTACATTTTCCTCCTCTATCAACTGACACATATGTCACATCCTATATGAGATTGAAACCCCACCACCATCTTTCCATAGCTCCCTCATTTTTTCTAGGTTTGATATTTTAGAAAGGGGATCATGGGCCATCCTTACTGATGTGATGTTCATAGATATAATACAAGAAAACATGATAATAACACTACACTGAATTTACACAATCATAGAAGCCCAAGTGTCATAATCGAACTCAAGTGAATTTTTGGCTCTAAAAGGACAAATGTACCCAACCAAAATATATGTGCCCTACGCATTTGAAATGACACATCTGGTAGTAATACATGCACCCTCTCCCACTAGTGGAATCCTCAAAATAAGGTATACATCATATAATATCACTATCATCTCCCTTGTGGAGATCCAAAATGTGCAAGTATACAAGTTCCACTGCTCACACAATACGGTGAACACATTCATATTTGAGGGAACCGCCCCTAATTTGGATATATGGAACTAACTGAATCTATCCAACATATCCCAACCATTATCATCTAGGCCCAGGATAAGAAGGTTCTTCATGTGACATCCACCTTGAAACTCTCTTAGATGAACATCTCTCTGTAATCATAGACCATTTCAAATATGCATTACATCATTTATCATCAAGAAAAACTCTACCATCATAAAATACCATACTAGTTATCATATTCGATACCTATACACTGATACCATTCACTAGTTTTAGTATTAGACCAAGACCATATGGATATGGTCATGACCATATGGACTATATGGATATGGTCATGACCATACAACTAATGATCAAGACTATATAGAATTGTATGGTTCTAACACACTAGTTGAAAGTGGAACATTTGTTCCTATATACCATGATGGTCTCATATTTGAAAAAATTAGCATTTTTACAAAAATTAGTGAAAATCACTTCTATTTTTCAATGAAATCACAAGATTTTAACACTCTCACCAAATCATCAACTATTTGTACCTGAATGGAATTTTCTACCCAATCAAATCGCAAGCACAAGGACTCTCTAGAACTTGACATCCTATCTCTCTATGAGAAAAAGCCACTATCAACTATGGTAACAATGAAAGTACTATTTGAATTTTCTACCATATTATTTATAGTAAATGATATCCTTTTGGAATATAGTCACATATCCTGAACCTACTCCCATTAGTTGATTAATACCTCAAACTTATACACTCCATATCTTGGTCACAATTTCTCTAATTTTTGCACTGTTTGCGGCATTTGGATCATTATTATCCCTATTATTTGTATTGAAACATGATGACACTTTATCATAACTCTATTTGGGTCCCACACTTGCCTCATTTTCAAACAATGTTAATTATACACTCTATGCCTATATGCTCATTACAACACTTTTTCTAAGTCATTATTCATGGAAAATTCAATACAATTTATTTTACTATATCTCTATTGCGCAGCTACAATCTCTCTATTACATCTACATAGTTTCTTTCACACTCTATAATATTCTATCTTATCATAGTCTCTATTTTACACCTTCTACGATAGCTCAATACTAATTTATCAAACACAATATCTCTTTTGTAGTTACAATGTATACTCCACACTTTATACCAATGCACTTACTCTATGTGGTCACTACTTATACCATTGATTCTCACAAGCAACACGATGTCAATCCAATTTCTATAAATAATAAATCTTATTCTCAGCCCAGCTATTCAACTCTAATGACACAAGTTCAACTCTCTATCAACATTTACTTTCATCTCAAGTTATTATGTTTTCTATCATCCCTTTCATTGAAAGGGGGACAACTATATGGGTTGGCTATGCAAGGCCATCCCCTCCCCTGTACAAATAAATATGGAAACCTAATCCAAACAATCCACTAAAGATATAAATATGCACTGAACACTAAGTTACTAAGTTGTGGACTAGGGCCATCTCTCTCTTCATGTACACATTGACATACAAGCTCAAACCACCAAATGGCTAACTTTGGATACAAAAATCCATTGAATACTAAATTACAAGTGAAAATGCACATTGCATTTATTGCAAACATAGGGGAAAAATACACCATCAAAATCTACAAGTTTTTCAATACCAAAAGTACTACAATGCACCCATATGCATAGTGATGGTTGTTTTCAAATTTTTGGGACCTAGATCCATCTACTGTTCCACAATTTGGGAAGCCTTATTTAGGGGCCAATTCGGATTCCTTGTGGCATTATTCCCTTGGTTTCGGGACACCCATGTCCCATGAAACTATCAAAAAATTGTTTGGGATTGATCACCCCCAACTCTTCAAGAATGTCAATTCAAAAATCTCCAAGTCTCCAAATATACATTTTACGTCTGTGATATACCCTTTGACACTTTTAACAAACTACTCTCTATCTCTATGTGGGTCACATCGATGGCCCACATTTTCCAACACATTTTGGTTACTATATAGGCACAACATATAAGCTATTATGCTTTAGTACTATCAGGTACACTCTTCTTATCCTTTGAAATTAGTAAATTTTATTCACTAGCATAAATGGAGGGCAAATGTAGATGTAAAATATACAAAAAATCATTATTACATCATGTTTGTGGAAATATTTATGTATATGGGTATTTAATGATGGAATCAAGTCTTGGTGATGCAAGTCCTTATTTTCTTACTTTTATGTTGCTTGACTTATCCTCTGATTTATGACTTACTTTATTATTGTTTATATTTCATACGGTGTCATAGAGATATCTGGATTTTCCACTATTTATTTTACTTTTACTGACATTGGTCCAAGACTATATTGATTGGTGAAGATCATAGTATGGTCTTGACCCCTTTTAAGTTTTAGGTCCTTTCTTCCCATTGGGAATATTTGTCATGGTTTCCTTTTTCACATCTTATATATTTGTTCGACTTTGCATGCCACAAAGATTCAAATTTTAAAGTGATATACTCCTACATATAAAATTTAACCTTAATCATGCGTGTGCAGGTGTATAGATTCATATATATATATATACATGCATACATATACATACATACATGCATACATATACATACATACATGCATACATACATACATACATACATATGTACATGTGTGTGTGTGTGTGTGTGTGTGTGTGTGTGTGTGTAATCCTTTCAACCTTTTTTCTCATAGGTACAACCAACTCTTATGTTCAATTAAACTACATCCATAAAGTGACCCTTAATTTGATGCATATGAAAAAAGCTATGGTGAACCATAGTGCATGTTGGATGTGAAAATGATCATTACCCAAAAGTTTATATCTTTGAAAACTTATTACATTATGTTTTTTGTTAAATCCAAACATCAAGATTTAATTCTTAATAATCAATGTACCTATCATTTATTAATTAAGATGTGATTCTAACCTCACATTTGTGCATGAGCATACAGTCTTCCTTGATGCTTGGAGTTACCCAAAATTATGGTGCCTTATGTGGCCATGCCATACATAAAGACTCACAGTATCCTTATGGCGCATAGGCACATTGCCTTGTAGACTATAGAAAACTATTATAGTATCATACAACATATCTTGAAATCCACAACATCCTTGTAAGGGTGGACCTCAAAAATCCTTGTAGTACTTAAAAACCTCATAATATTGCATGCTTTGAAATTTTATGCACACCGCACAACACACTGCGAGACTCACAACACTTTGTAACTATGCATGACCTTTAGATATCAACGTTTACATGTCTACTTGTCTCTTCCATATAACACACAAGGTGGCACACTCCACATGTGCACTATCCCAAAGCACATGTCACCATATCCATGTGTTGGAAGTTTAATTACCATACTTGCAAGAAGACCAATTGTTACTCCTTTAGAATATGAATCATTGCAACTATCACATGTTGTACCAATATTCTTGTAATTAGGTATATATATGTAAACCATTCAACCCAAGGGTGACATAATGACCATAAAATAGATAATGAATACTTGTATTTCCTAATTATCTTGTATCTCTCATTTACATTTGTATCTTGTTCCAATCTAGGCAATTTGTTTTGTAAATGTCTTCCCCTTTCCGATCATAAGAATATTCATTCATATCCTTATAAAAAAATTGTACTATTTGATATTATTTCCAATGAATAAAAGATTCACTATTCTACAAATACTTTCATGATCAAATGTCTTTGGGTTTACGCTATATCTAATTTTCCTTTGCACATTGTATAACCTACAACTTGTCTCTAAGCACATTGTTTTCCTCTGTACCGACATCATGGGTCTCATGGTGCAGATCATTGGTATAAAAAAAAAAGCTCTCATATGCATGTAAACATGTGCACACAAAAAATAATGTAGGACACCCACTCATATTTATTTCAAAGTACTTAGAAGAACAACGTAACAAGAGTAAGTTGGTTGATGCCCAAAATAATTTATCAAAGGAATTCCATAAGTTTATAACCTCTATCAAGATGGTATCAAGGAGAAACACTTGAAAATATTTGTCTAATTATGTGAATTGATGATGTAACTTGGTCTAGTATAATTTCATTCTTCTATATAGCATACATATCAACAATTTAACAAGAAATCCTTTTTAAGCTTCAAATCAATGTTGATATCCTAATGTTTGAAGGTATAATTGACATCGCAATGTTGGATACATATGTATTTGAAAACTCAAGGCCTAATTTTCTTTCAACCTCTTTAATTATGAATGGAATAATAACTTATTAGTGTCCCACTAGTGGGAATCCTACAAAACATTATGAGAGAGAAAGAGAGAGAGTTCGAGGACATTTAGTATTTTATGAGGCTCCACTAGTTCTTTTCTAAGAATTTCCCAACCTAGACCTCTCTTAATATTGCAGAATCTACTAAGCTTACACATAACAAAACTATGGCTCAAAATTTCAATGACGGTCTCCATAGATCAAGATTATCTTGAAAACAAAGATTAAGCTCCAAATCCACATGTATTTCAAATATGTAACTCCCTTCTATATATATAATTCACCCATACTCATGTGGGGAAGCAAAGATATCAATGAATTTAAAGATCCCCTAAAGAATAATCTCTCAAGTGTCTGTGGTCATTTGTTGATCCATTTAGAATGTTCCTCCTTGTTTGATCAAGTTCGAATCAGGAAGTCCTTGGTCGTGTAAGATGGATCAAGGTCCATATGTGCATGTTGACAACTATATTGATGTAGATTTGTGCTTTAGGTGTGTACAAATCTAATCATTTTATAGACTAGGAGTGGTGCCTTTAAATCACAGTTCTTAGTGGCTTATATTGGCACCTAATAGTATGAAAATGACATTCTCAAATCCAAATACACATTAACGGATTGGCAAATCATCGACGAATCTTGCAATAATTTTTGGCTTCATGTAGGCTTCCATGACATCAGACAAGTTTGTGTAACATTCCCTAATTTTTTACGACTATAGATAGGCTTGCACAACATAAGTAAACTTTAAAAACTTCCACAATATTGCACAACATCCACAATGTTGTGTAGATTCCATGGTATTGTGTGGAATCCAAAAATCAGCTTAGGCAATGAAATTATTTCACGAATTATTGAGGAGAAACGAGAGATTACGCAAAGGTATTGCAAACTGGAATTACACAAAACTTTATTTGTTAAAACTAAGTGTTTTTGGGTGATGCAGGATTGTGCATGAACTCATATTCCCTTATATTACTAGATGGGGCCTACGTCTTACTATTAAATCACATCCTTGACCATACTATCTATGATGGCTCCTATGGAAAAAATATAAACAAGGCCAATGACAATGTACTTTTCATTACAAAGTCAAGGCCATGGAGGACATAGTCACTAGTGGCATTTGCCGCTAAAAGTATGGCATTTTTCTTTGAAGGTCATATTTGATGAATGAGATGCTACTTACTATAAAAAAACTACAATAATGGACCATCCATGTCATCAAGATTACATTTTTTCCATTTCGGAGTCAACTGCAATGTCCAAGCTCACTTTAGTCTTTGCCAAACATTGTTGAAAGTTCAGCTCGCGTACCTAAAATATCATGCTACTCATGGTCTACCTAGAGATACCCATGCAACTAAAAAAACATGCATCGACAATGCGTCATGTCACAACAACAAACACTCAACAAGTTATTAGACTAATACATAGATGTCTTCACAGAGTCAAAAGGGTTTCCACCACATTACATGATAATAAATCAAATTGATTTGCTTCATAGATCCCCTCTTCAAAATACTTTGGGAGAATGATGAAGTATACTACCAAGCACAGGAACTCCTTGATCATGGAATGACCAAATTCATTTATTCTTCTTGTGGCAATCTAATAGTCCTCATGCCAATGAAATATGACACTTGATGCTTTTGCATTGACTATTGCATTCTAAAGATAATGACAAAGAATCAATGCTTACTACAATGCATTGATGACCTATTTGACCAAGTCTAAGGTACAAAATACTTCATCAAGATGTTCCTGAATTCAGGTTACTATTAAGTACCAATCCATCATGAATACATCTAGTAGAAAACATTAATGACAAAGGAAAGATGGTTCAAGTGGGTGATTATGCCTTTCAGATTGACTAACACATCATCAAAATTCATGTGTCTGATGAATAACTTACTTTACCACTTCACCAACTCCTATTTCATCATCTACTTGGATGACATCCTCATCTACAATAAGACTTGGGAGGAACCACATAGGAGCATTTCTTATGCATTCTAGACATGTTGCACAAATACAAGTTCTAAGTTAACTTAGCCAAGTCTACATTCGACGACACACCAATTCAATATATAGGTCATATCATCAATTGCAAAAGCATCCTTATAGATCTCTAAAAACAATCAAGGTAATCCAAGTGAATTTCGCGCAATCTCACATAACTGAAAAGTTTCGATGAACTTACTAACTTCTAATCCTGATTTAGAAATAGATATATTTTTCTCATGAATGAAAACCAATACAATTAAAAATACACAAATGCAATATCCCCGAAGCACTAGAGTATGACAATCCAAAATACCTCTCGAATCACTAAAGCATGACAATCCATAATACCTGTTCTTTTGTGATTGTGGCTATGACCTATTATTCTTCTTGGCCTCACTTATTTGAGCTCAATAATGAGGCACTTATCCATGAAGTCTCTTATCTTGAGCACGACACGTGGATCCCACCAAGTCTCGAAATGCCTTGATCGTGCACAACCATTTTGTACTCGGAAGAGAAAAGCTTCAGCCTTCGTTTCATTTTTTCCATTGACTGGCCGGCCGACGCGTGGCGGAGGGAAAACAGCCGTACAATCCGGACAACAGTACGAAGAGAGAGAGAGATAGATATATTAATATCGTACGTTTCACGACAAGTGCAAAGGTGGTCTGTATTTTCCCATTAAAACAAATTCTAAGTTTGGATTGTTGGGTTACAGTACTCGGGTATAATTTGTCGTCGTCGACAGGGTCAAATATGGAAAAGAAAACTGTACAATTTCAATGGCAGAATTCAGAGCTTTTCATTTGGACTGAGTTGAGTTGAATTCATACGTGAAATTATTCTTGTTCTACATACATATTTGGAAATTACACTCTCCTCTACAAATATATGTAATTTTTAGAAATCAAATAAAATTTGTTGTTTAAATATGTTTATGAAGGTGGAACAAGCTTATAAATTCGATAAAATTCATTGTTGGTGGTATATTCGAGTCTCTGCTTTAAGTGTGAGTTTTTCGAGTGTAAACTATGGTTGTTTAGGAGGGAAATACATTTTTTCGGAAATGAAATCGAATGGTATATACTCTTTGCAAAGGGCACACATTGAAAGCGTGTATGCCCTCTGCGAGATTTCAAAATTACAAATAGCATGTATACTTGAAAATCATTTATATAACAAAAGGAATTACTACATAAATTACTAATTTAAGAAGACCCACCTCTTGCAAGTTTTTTGTACCAAAAGATGCCTTGAGAGTCTCATCAAAATACTTGAAATGTGCAAGTTATGTGTCTTTACACCTACTAGTTGTGTGTGTTTTATCGATTCTTCTATGATTTCAACATGGGACTTTTTATTTTTCTAACATTCTCCCTTGGAGTTTGGATTTTTTTAAGTCTAACGTTTCATTTCAAGTTATACTTTTGGGCTTAAGGTCTTAGTTTGTTGGCATACCATGTCATTTTACATGGATTAGTTAGGAATTGAGAAAATATCTTCCATGTGTATGTTTGGGTGTTGAACAATTAATTGCAATTACAATAAAATAACAATCATACATGAAATGTGTGATGGAAACACCAAAGGGGATGCATCAAAGAAGTAAAAATGGAGGGAGAGAATAAAATATGAGAGGAAAAGGGACAATAAAGAAGGGGTTTGAGGGAGGAGAAGTCCAAGGGCATGGTGGAGACACTCAAAGTTGACATTTCACCTTTTTGATGCTACTCATTGCAATTGTGCTTATTGGATAAGACAAACACCCATATCCTATTCCCACTTAGTACATGTTGCCATCTCTTGTCTAACTCACTTATTTCCATACACGTATGTGTCAACAATATTATTATGAATTATTAGGATTAGTAATTACCAAGCCTAAAATGTGAGTGTTTTATAACACACTCGCGTTCCTGTTTACAATGTGGTATATGTGGTTGTGGGAGGGATATATTTACTACAATAAATGGTTTAAGTTTTCATTTATTAATCTTTATAATTTTATTATTTATTAAAAACATACTTTAAATTTATTTTAGTAAATATAAGAAATTAGGGTCACTCTGCACCTTATGGAACTAGTCTCACAGCTCCATCAGTCACGGTTTAGAAGATGGTTTTTCATATTCTAACCTGGTCAGTACATAGGTATTTTTCAGGATTTCAGCATTCAGCCTAAAGCTTTTAGGGTTTAAATTCTACAATCGATGTCTATTTTGGGAAAGAATATAGTCATTGTTTAGGTTTCAGGGACTTTTAGAAGTGTTGGAGGAAATTTAGGAAGATTTAGGAAAGGTTTTCTCATTCAAGGACAATCTTCTCAACAACGGGTTTTCTAGGTGCAGGGAACAAACACTCTAATGGTGAAATCTGACTTCTCTGGATGATTTTGGGAGCTCCGTAAGGAGTTAGGAGGGAAAAAATAGGAAATGGAAAGATATGTGAATCCTATACATGTTGGTAACATCTATTTTTCTCTAAGACTTGAAGGTTTCATGAAGAATTTCAAAATAGTACAGCTTCCCCTTTCGGTTCCAGACAAAAATGGCCCTAAATTTGCAAGATCTAGAGAGATGGTCACCACATGGTGATAGGTGAATATTTGTAAATTTTGATAAGTACCTCTCAGAATGGGTACTTTCATAAATAGACTATTTTTTACCATGGGTGAGGATCTCATGAGGACGGGGCCAAATTTTGTGAGTTGAAAACACCTTCCTAACACCCTTGGTTGTGTTTTTGAGTGACGAAACTTCTAACATGAAAAAGTGGTAAAAAATGAGTTACCATGAGTTGAAAGCATGTTTCTAAAACCTCAAGTGATGACTTAAGTGTTTAGAAACATTGTTATGAGATCTACATTGTGATGGGAACATGATGCTCTCTTCTAATTACAAGGCAAGAGTGAGGATCACTCTCTTACTTTTCAAGGCCTCCACAATTAACCCTAGTGATCACAAATCAACTCCATGATGCTCAAACCATTTTTTGATTATCTATCACTTACTGAAATAGGTATTCACCATGTAGATGGAAGGATTTATCATTGAATGAGATTCTTGTCATGTGGCCACCTGTTAGACTGAAATGAGGTGGTTGTAATGTCCTTCCTCCTTTGAAGTGTGATCACACTACAAGGTTCAAATGAGTGTTTAAGAACACTACCAAGTGAGTGACATCAAGTGAAACTCAGATGATTTCTCATTCTTACATACATGGTGCTCTATATGAAGATCATCCTCTTACCCCTCCTGGCTCCAGAATTCTCCTCAGATGGAATCAACTTCAGGATACTCATACACCTCTTTTCTCATATGCCTCTCATGGAGATAGATGATGCCTTGATCCTTCACACATGATGGTCATGAATGCCTCGGTAGCTTGACTATCTCATCTTGGCTTGTTCCTTGAAGAGGTTTGAACATGATGGTAGAGTCAAGATATGATGATCCTCAACTTACTCCATGAGCTTCCCATTTCACCTTTGAACATGATGACACCCTTTTTAACTTCACAATTCACTTCCCTGACCAAGATATCACATGAGTGGAAACATGCTTATAGTATCTAGACACATCTTCACTCGATTTCTCCTCATGGAAATAGGTTTCCTCCTCTATATGGAAGGATTGATCCCTGAATGAGATTTGAAGGAATGTTTGAGGGTGAGATCCATCTTCTTGAACTCCAACTGCATTGAAGCACTGTGAAAGCCACTCCCTAAATTGCAAGATGTGAACACATCGCCAAGTATTGATTAAGTGTTTAGAAACAATCTCAAGAGATATGCACCATTTGTGAGCTCAAGATGACTACCATCACCACTCATGGTGATCCTTTCTCATCATGCTCATGATTATCATTCCCTTGATGACTTGAATTTCAATGAGGTTCTAGATGTTTCAGATCCTTCACAGACCTCATGATTCTCCTGATTACACCCATTTTCCAAGTGACTGTCTATTACACATTTTGATGCATATTTTTTTTCCTCTAAACTCATTCAGGAACTCCCAGAATCTTCCATAGAAGACAACATTCACCATTGAAGCTCTCATTCCCTACACCTTGAATACCCAATGTTGAACAGATGGATCCTGAATGATATTTTCTTTCCTAAAATTTCCTAAATTACTTCAGACACCTTCAATTCTCTTCAAAATCACCCTCAGATGCTTTAGAATTTCCCTGAACATTCCCAAAGTGTGTTTACCAGCTGCAAAATGGCCAAAATGTCCTTTTTAGGCCTCCAAAGGAAAATATATTTCACTGAATCTCACTGAATTAATTTATCACCTTGGGTAATCATCCTTGCACACTAAAAAAACTTTAAAACCTTGTTAGGAATTTCCTCTAAGCCAGGGTGAAGGTTGAACTGAAGGCATACTAGTCAGAGGAAGGATGCACAATGACTGGAAGGATGCACATATTGATGTCTATCAAGAGGAATGGATTGAATATTGCTACGCCCTTAGTCCTATAACTTATACTTGCATATTGTGATCATTTATCTACATTTTGGTGTTCTTGGTGTTCTATTATTGTTGATATTCAAATCTATCTAAGTAATTTCATTACAAATATATAGTGGTAGTTCATGACATCTAGCATTTACTTCCAACCTTGACTGTGTTTTGTTAACTCTCACGGTTTTTCTCACCTAAAGCTTAATGTTGGGAGCATATCAGGCATCCACAGATCTAGATTATAAAATAAGAAACTTGAATTTAATCCTCCTAAAGCTTATTCAATAGGTAAATGAGTCAAGAAGGGTGTGTATGATAAGAAATATGAATTTTCTCCCTATCAGGTTATCTAAAACCCTATTTTGGGGTTTCAACAAGAAAATATTAATATCTCAGCTGATAAGGATTCTTAGAAGATAAATCTACCTAGAATTGGGTTATAAAACTTAGGAGTCTTCTTGAGTCACACCATTGCAGAGAAGACTCTAATACCATTGCGGAGAACACCCTTTTGATCAATTTTATCCACATGGAATTAGAACTTGAAGGTGAATCACATGTTCCCAACCTCCACAATGTATTGAGCTCATTACCAAGCACTAATTAAGTGTTTAGAAACACTCTTGGGAGGTATGTATTGATTGAGAGTATGAGATGATTGCTAGCATCACCTTCGGTGGCCTTGGATCAAAATGGATGCTCCCAAAATGTAAAGGATTATTCAAGATTTCCATTGCCTACTTTTTTCCTCCTAACTCCTTACGGAGCTCCCAAATCAGCTCAGAGAAGTCAATGTTCACAATTTGACTGCTCATTCATTGCACCTGAAAGCCCGTTGTTGAACAAACTATCCCTTGAATGATCAAAACTTTCCTAAATATTCCTAAAATACTTCCAACACCTTCAAGGATTTCAAATACCACCTTTAGATACTTAATACCTTTTCATAACCCTCCCAGAGGATGCACACAAGCTCTGAAATGGCCAAAATTGGCCTTTTTAGGCTTGCCAATGAATTAGTCTTTTACTGCACTTCAATGAATGGAATAATGGACCTTTTAAAACCTTTTTGCAAACTTATACATGTTCACCCAATGCATTAGGAATACCTTCAAGGAAAAGGTGATCATGACACAGGAGGCAGGTGGGCCTGGAGAGGGATTCAAGAAGATTTGGGAGTAAGATTTCACATTGTGGCTTTGTTTTCATGGTTTAAGTTTTGCATTTTTGGGTTATTCAATTCACACATGACAACATCTCCATATGAAGATCATCCTCTTACCCTTCCAGTCTTAAAAATCATCCTTGAATGGAATCAAATTTAGGATGCTCATACACTTCTTTCTCATATCCCTCTCATGAGAATAGGTGACTTCTTGATCCTTCACACATGATGGTCTTGGATGCCTCACTAGCCTGACTAGCTCATTTTGATTTGTTTCTCGAAGAGATTTGGACACAATGGTAGAGTCAGGATATGATGATCATCAATTCACTCATTGAGCCTCACTTTTCACCTTTGAACATGATGGTCTCTTCTTAATCTCATAATTCACCTCCCTGCCCAAGATGTCACCTGAGTGGAAACATGCTTATGATGTCTGCACACCCTCTTTCTCAATTTCTCCTCATGGAGATAGGTTTCCTCCTCCTGATAGAAGGATTGATCCCTGAATGAAACTTGGAGGAATGTCTGAGAATGAATTCCATGTTCTTGACCTCCACACTGTACTGAAACACTGCAAATTCCACCTCCATGACTTGTAAGATGTGTGTTCATTACCAAGCATTGATTAAGTGTTTAGAAACACTCTCATAAAATATGCATTATTTGTGAGCCTGAGATGATTTCCACCATCACTCATGGTGAGATTCTCTTATCATGCTCTTGATGACCATTCCCTTCATGATTTGAATCTCGATGAAGCTCTTGATGTTTCAGATCTTTCACAGACCTCATGATTTTTATGATTGCACCCATTGTCCTCATGATGTTTCAGATCCTTCACAGACCTCATGATGACCATTCCCTTGATTATTTGAATCGATAAAAACTTACATATGTGTTTTGATTTATTATGTGTTATAAGAAATTGCATGAGTCCATATATTCGAGAAATTGTTGCTACTTTTGGGAGTTGTGAGGTTTATAAAATATAGTTTTGACACATCTAACACTCCTACAAATGTCAGTAAACAATCTAAAAGGCCCCAAAACCTAAACAATGACTATATTCTTTCCCAAAATAGACATCGATTGTAGAATTTAAACCCTAAAAGCTTTAGACTGAATGCTGAAATCCTGAAAAATACCTATGTACTGACCAGATAGAATATGAAAAACCATCTTCTAAACTGTGACTGATGGAGCTGTGAGACTAGTTCCATAAGGTGTAGAGTGACCCTAATTTCTTATATTTACTAAAATAAATTTAAAGTATAAGAAATAATAAAGTATAATAACCATTTATTTTAGTAAATATATCCCTCCCACAACCACATATACCACATAAAATAGAAATGTGAGCGTGTTATAATGCGAGCGTGTTATAACGCGAGTGTGTTTCATCTTATTTGGATTTGAAATTACCAAACCATAGGCTTGGATTTTCCTTGGATATCCAAACCTAAGGTTTGGACTGTGTAATCCGTGAATAAATCTGTGTTTTACAAAAAACATCAAAATCTCACGTGTACACCCTGATATCTCATGCGTTATAACATAATATTCCAAAAAAATTATACTACGATGTCAAGCTCAATTTTACCTTGGTGACGATATACTTCTTTCTAAAATATGATTAGTTTAAGGCTTTCATCCTTAATTTCTTTTACTAGTGCCTTCTTTTCTTGTCAAAACCTATGCATACATTTTTGTACACAATTTATGATTTTTTCATCCAAATTTTTTTTTAAAAACACCTCTTCTAAACT
Source organism: Taxus chinensis (assembly GCA_019776745.2). Classification (NCBI taxonomy): domain Eukaryota; kingdom Viridiplantae; phylum Streptophyta; class Pinopsida; order Cupressales; family Taxaceae; genus Taxus; species Taxus chinensis. The sequence goes on along the minus strand of JAHRHJ020000220.1, from coordinate 65,843 downwards.
CCATTCTACATGCACTAAAAAAAAAAAAAATGACTTTTTTTCTCAAAGTTATGGGGGTGTACACACAAATATTTCATTTTCAGGATGTGTGCACTTTGAAAATTAATAAAAAATTATATATTCATCCAAAAATTATGAAAAATTAGTGGGACCTCATACATGGTCTTATCTAACTTTCTACTGAAGGGATTTTAAAAATAATTTATAGAACTCAAAAAATGGGGGGTGCACACACAATAGGTTCTTATCTTTTTGACACAAAAATAGACATACTTTGTGTGCACACCACATTTGACCCTCTTAATCTCCACCATTTTTGAAAAAAAATAGTAGTTTAGAAACTAGATTCCGAGATCTACTGTACTTATTCTTATCACTTTGTCAAATTTTGAGCATATGCATGCCAAATTATTAGATGAAGTTCAGGTTTTGCTGATTTCAGGAAAAATGTGTCCACTTTTGACCCCCTTTTGGTCCCCCATTTCCATGCACTTAACATCCAAGCACACCAAGTTCCCATTTCCAAGTCTTAGCAAGATATTGAATCCCATCAAACATGATGGAAGAGGTTCAAGTTACCAACTAGTTGCATTCATATAGACGTTACATAACAGGTGGAGATGTGTGCTTTGAGGCCTCTTCAAAATAATGTTAACGTAGGAAGTGCATGACATGTACCAAATCCTAAACAATAACCTTCTTGTAGGGTCTTCAATACATGGTCAGGGTTTTGGAGTGATTCAACTAATTAAAGATGATATCGAGGTTCTAAAAGAACTAGGGTTTGAAACCAAATGCATTTTTAGGCCACCGTAGGACCCAAAATTTTTTTAGAACCCCATTATGAAGACATCAAATACTGTACAAAATGGGTAGGACCAAATTATACATTATGACCACATTGTTTGGTCCTACATCATTATATTTGTAAGTTATAGTTTGAGCAGTGAAGTTTTTGCAGGCTATGCACTCCTTAATTCTCTAGTCTATCTTCTTAGATTATTTTTGTACAACTCTATAAAGCTAATTTCCACTATCTCTTGTGTATTTTGAGCTTATACAAACATTGAAGGAACCAATACATTATTTTGATTTTGTATAATTAATTTTGGAAGTTAATTTATCAGAATAGTTCCTAGTTTCAAACCTTACGTACCTTTTTCTTGTTGTGTATTGGATAACAAAATCTAGTAAAACTTTAAAAAGGTGTAAACATGTGGTGACCTTGTCTTTTGAATTGTATATTTTTTGTTCAAAACCCTAGCTTTCCTAGGGTTATTTTTGATAGTATTAGTGGTTGAATCTCTTAAGTTTGCATATGCTTATTTCATATGCCCTTTTGGTGTAGCAATCGTCTTACTAATCAATCTATTGAACACATTGAGATTTCTCCTCCTACTCACAAGCATTGTATTCTCTTGGATTCTTCTCCATTTCATATCACTATTAATCGATTTATGTTTGATATTTCTAATCTGATACAATTTCGTGACATTAAAAATAAAAATGAACATTCTTATAATTATGATGATGACGATATTGTGGATCAAGAAGAAGTGGAACTTGTATCTAACTTTCATTCACAACTTCTTAATACTGTTCATCACTTTGAGCCTATTATAAAAATTCTTCTTTCTACCACGATTGCTCGTGATCATAGATTTTTATAGTTTTCTTGAACTAGAAGAGTCCTTTATTCAAGCCAGCTAGGGGCAATCACAATCTTTGGGAATTACCCCTCAACTCTAGGTTAAGGCATGATAGCACGACCACTAGTGGGAATTGGTCTCTGAAGCTCCTCCCTGTAAAAGATAGTGAGTAAAAAAGACCATATAGTGATCACATCTAGCAATACCTATTATGTGACTAAATCCCCAAAGGTTTAATCATTAAAGACTTATTGATTTATTTTAATAATAAAAGTTTGAGTTGAGATTCTTTATAACAAATGTGTTACAATAAACGATTGTAAAATAAAAGTGGGAGTGAACAACCCGAGCATTTGATTAAAGATGATTAATTAAAGTGAAAAAGTGTGGGACCATTATGTTGGTTCATAACTACCCATGAAATGTTATAAAAATGTATATGAAAGTTAAAAGAGAACATTATGATTGGAGAGAAAATATTTACAAGGGAGTTTTGAGAAAGACTGTGTAATTGTATCAAAAAATTAACTTATGGACTAATTCCAAAGTTGACAAGGTTATAGACAAGTAGTGTGAAAGAGAGAGGGGCACAAAAGGTGTTCTAACCGTGGGTACAACGTACAACCTCGGATGGTTCCTGACCAGGGAAACATGAATATAAAATGGGTGTATAACATTTCCTCTCAGTAGTGTGGTCATAGTCAGCTACATGTGTGTGCATTGGGATTTTGTATCAAGTTCCTAATAATTTGTCTTAGATAAGTTCTCTCTTAAAAACTATGTAATCCTTGTTGAAATTTAATAAAAAGAAGTTAAATATTATGTTTATTTAGAAAAATGTGCATGAAAATGTATTATTTTATTGTATTATGTATATTGATGGAATATGCAATTATTTTATACAAAAATAGAGAATCACAAAATTTAGATACATATAATTTTATTAATGGTTCATATAAAATAAATGCAGAATTAAGTATTGATATATGTAAATGAATGGAGTTAGTAGTGTAAATGATTTTTGATGTATTTTTTAGATTAGGGAAAAAATTTGTATTTCAGTTGGTATCAAAGTAATTATCCTCATTTGAAATATTTTTCTATTGTCTTCATCCATCATTCTGTAGTTATTTTGGAAGTTATGACACAACATTTTTTGTTATGTTTTCTTTGTGTCTTACATGTTTTTATCCTAAGTGTTTGTAGTTTTCTATTCCGCCACGGATGCCAAAATTTGTTTTAAAAATCAATTTATTCTGTCAACTTCACGTCTGCCCAGATCCATCTCTCAAAAGTATGGCAGAATGCCATCATGTGTCATCTTCGGTCATTAGATCATCGCTAAGTGACACCCTTTGTTTGGTCCTCCTGTCTTTGTCTTTGCTGACTATGTCTTTTGTCTCTCCCATTCTGAATCCAAAATATTTATTTAATACAGATGATTTCTAGAGGTCTAAGTCCATCGAACCCCAAGTGTCTTCAACTTAACCGGAATTCTGACATGTAGCACCTTCTTTTGCTGTTGATATTTTCCACTTGTCCTTGTCCTTTCGTGACCGATCTTCGGCACATGTCCTTGTTCTTTGACCTCGCTGACCTTCTGGACCCAAAATTGTTTTTGTTGTTGTTAATTCCGTGAGCTTAGTATGTGGGGGGGACAAAATTGTTAGAAAAAACAATGGAATCATGACGTGTGTTTCCATCCCTTACCAGGCCGATTTAAATCCTTAGTTACTTTCAACCTTAACCCCACAAATTAATTTTTTTAATTAACATTAGATTTATATAACTTTTTGTATATATATGCATAATATTACCCAATTATAGTTGTAATTCGACTTAACATTTTCAAGTAAGTCTTAGATATAATTAAATTGAATAATATTAAATATAAAACATAAGATTTAATTAAATCTTCGACAATAAATTATTTTGTCTATATAATTGATTCTCATAAAAAATTTAGGTGATGGCTATTATATAAGTAGTGTAAGGGTTACCAACTCAGAAAAACATGTGAAATAATCAAGACGTTAAAAATATATTGTTCTTAGTTAAAAAATTGTAAAAGGGGAGTAATTAATATCGTGAATGACATCAGTAAATGAGTAGATAGATTATGGTGATTTTCTCACTAGAAATGAATTGTGCATACACAGAGTTGAATCCAAATCAATTTTTGGTAAAATGGAATCTCAAAATAACATGGATTAAAATGAACTGGAGTTTCAAAAGAAATAATTGGGTAGGGAAGTAAATCATTTATCTGAACAATTAGAACTGTTGAAAAATCAATTTGCAGAAGCTATGAGTAAATATGATAGGAATGAAAAAAGGATGGTTGTCAAGCTACATAATAGAGTCATCAAAATGGACAAGGAGGTGGAAGCTATCAAAGCTAAACAACGTGACATCCTTTCCATGCAAAAGAGAATTGTTATCCAATTTCACTACCCTAGTGAAATTAAGCAACAAAATGGCTTGCACTATGACATTTGGCTAAGGGGGCCACCTGGTAGGAAACGATAAATCTAGAATTTTGTCCAGGAGCATCTCTAATCACTGTATAGGTCCTTTGAACAATGTAGATATCCAAATTGTTGTAAGAAAGTTAGAAGGATTGAATAAATTAGGGATTACCAAATCGATCTCGAAAGACCCGACGAGTTGATGATCGGGTTACTAGGGGCCATTGGGCTCACATTTTGCATTGACATAGCCATATAGAACTGACTTATCAAGAATAAGTGGGCGAATCACTTGTAATCAACCACCAAGATAATGTGTCCCTTAGGGAGACCGAGCGCAATAAATATCACTACTTGCCACAAAGAGGGTGCATAACATGTGGGCATTGTTGTCACCAATGTGAACTGAGAAATCATTAGAAAAGGAAACACAAGCAAATACAAGGTTTTGAATCACTGAGTTGGTGTAGGTACCTCAAATGAGCTCTTAGACACTGAGTTTTCATGAAGATTGAGGCTAACACACAGAGTCAAGGGCTCTTACATCCAAGATGAGGAACATCTCTCCAGGGAAGGCTCACGAGATTGAGACACTTTCTTGATATGGAGAAAACAGATACATTGATGCAAACTCAGAATGAAAGCTGAGTGCATTCTCATTTCATAAAATCAAGATGTATGAAAAGCTAGTCTACATGTGAAGAAACATTGTTGGGTAGTAATTCCACTAAGCTCTTATGCCAAATAGGCCAAGTGATATCAAGATATCCAAAAAAAGGATTTGATGCTTTCGAACAAGAACCCATTTTTAATTGGAAATACAATTCATATGGTTAACTAAAGAAAATTACCTCAATAAAGACAAAGTATTTTATCATCATCAAGTCATCAGGAGGGGGATAAAGCTCTATAACCTAAGGCCAAAACCATGAGGAGTGGAGCTATGTTTCAAATAGGTGAGATAAGCAATAGTAACACTAAGCCAATATTTATGACCTGACTCATGGCCAAGTGTTCCACAATGTAACAAGGCCGAGCTCTTGATTGACCAAGTCATTCCAAGGATGGTTAGACTTGATTCAAGAAAGCTTGAGTGGCCATGATGTAAACAACAATGAAGGTCAGACGCTTGGATTGGGGAGGGCAAGGAACTTTGTGAATTAAGTGCAGAGGAATAATGGATCAAATCAAGCAATGCAAGGGGTGAGCTTGGCCGAGCTTGATGACGAGGGACTCAACAAAAATGCGGGCGTATTTTTCCCTGACTCAATGAGCCATCAAGTGAGTTATGCTGAGATTTGCAGGTGTATGAGATCACAATTTTTGTCCTAGAGAGCCCATACACATTTGGGCCTTGTGTGCATGAAAAAGCCGAATTAGATGCATAGGTCTATGTGGGTATGGTGGGTTGAAATGGCCCTAGCGGCCCATGTGACGTGCGTACTTGCTAAATCTGAAATCACCACAATGGTCTATTGTGGGTGAATGGCCCGTCAACATCCTAGGTGAGTCAATGGGATGCTGAAGACATTGCAGGTGTGAGGGGATGTTATGGCCCATGAAATGTGGGAAATGTTACGTATGAGTCGAGCACAGGGGGCCCAGGCTACGATGTAATGAGTTCATCATTGAGGAAAGTTAGGCCCAAAATGCAATGCGAGGAGCTCAATGGTCACACCGAGTTTCTTGAAGCTGGAACAGATTATTGGAAATACTCTTGCATAATAAAAATGCACACCGAATAAAATAATATTAGAATGATTTTCAATTCATCTGGGATATTTCTTCATTTACATTGAGAGGTATAAATACACATATGATCTCCTATTAAATAGGAAATCATCCTTTATCCCACATATCTGGGATCAACCTTCCACTAATCTCTCTCAATGTCCTTAGTTATCTCAACACACTCAACTAATCCTAAAAATACCAACGTGAGTTGAATATACAACAAACTCACAACTAATATATAAAACCTATCTTATTATATGAGACATATTTTCTCATATTTAATAATATTACATTTTATTTATCCACCCACATATATTATCTCCATGATAATCATAGATTACAATAAAACATTCACCAATGTAAACAATATGGATCCATGATTCCTAACAGGCCTACATGGCTTGATACGTGAGGGGTATGAGGACGGTGTGATTCAGTGCCGAGTTGAAGCTCGCTAGAAGCCGAGTCATAGGAGTGAGTCACACCCAAGGTACTGAGCTCGATGTACTAGGGGCTTGATGTAGCCCGTGGTCCAATGAAAAGGGGAATGTTGAGGTGGTATGTAGGTGGTAGGCGACTCGACAGTCAAGGGAGATGAATCGATGGTGAAACCCAAGACGACGGTATAAAGAGATCGACCAATGTGGCATAGCACATGGAGTAGGAGGTTCAAGGGGTAATGTCGAGATGGTGGTATGAGGTTTTTGGAAATGCGGGAAGCCAACTCGACTGGGTTGGCCGAGCTGGCAATGTAATGCTCTAATACATTCAACCACCCCACTCCAAGCACAAAACTAAGATGATAAAAATATAGATGGGCCCCACCTATTAAAAAATATGAAATGTTTTTAATGAGGCAGAGAGCATTAGAGGAGGGGGAAAATATTTTAAATATCCTTTTCTAGCAAAGAATTAAATTTTCAGTCCTATGTGTTGCAAGAAAACTTAACAAACTCAAAACAGTTGTATCTTCTCAGATGGCCATAACTTTTACATCCTCTTAACAGAATCATGCAAAATTGATCTTGTTGGAATCATGACTCTAAGAACTTCACACAATAATGAAAAAATTGGGAAATCGTTAAAGATAAGAGGGTGAATTTTAAGGAAAATGACCCCAGTTCAATTTGATTGTTGGAAAGTGGTTGAAAGAAAAATTAAGAAGCATGGGAAATCATTCCTTCTCTGCTGCAAGTCATGGGACAACATGGGGAGTATTTTACAAGTAAAATACCATTAATTACATGCATTTATTACAAATTGCAAGTGGCTGAAGGGAAAATTTTAGGATTTCATTCTCTCTCTCTTCTCTCTGGTATTTCATGCACACACATTCTATAAATTGTAATCTATGGGGCTCATTTGTAAAGGAATTAGTCATTCTTCTTTCCTTCCCCCTTCTCTCTTTCTTCTCTATAGGGTTAAATGTGGAGATTAAGCCTATTTCCCAAGATTTGTAATGGAATTTTATTTCCTCTTTCCCACTGATGATGTACTGTGTAAACTCATGGAGCAATAAACTATGTTTTTGTGATGCATTTTGTCCATCCTTCACATATTTTGTTGTCTCTACTTGCCTCTCTTCATTGCAGGGTATACTGTGCATATTCTTGATGTTTATTGTAGGTTTTGGGAGCTGTGTTTAATGGGTTTGAAGTGGTGTTCTGTGTGAATCTATCTCTGGTTTGTGGTGTATATTTTCCACCCTCTCCATTGCTCACCTCTCTCATCTCAATAATTTGGACCATGATTAACCACCTCCTTTTCTGGTGTATCACCACTTTTAGTGTAGGTTTATTTTCATGCACTCTCTCTCCCTATTCCCTTGGAAGGTTAGATTAGGATTATGTAGTTTTCTTACCTATATTAGGAGTAATTTTGGTAGGTAGTTTAGGAGTAAGAACCAACTTTCTCTAGAGGGTTATCTCAAGCCCGTAAGTCCCACAACTTGAGAGATGACCCAATGTTACAAAATTACACTGAATGACCCACTCAAACTCAGGCCATTTGGGGTGATGTAATTTGGTGATAACAATTCTGGCATGCCTGAGTGGGACTTCAAAGAAGTCAAGTTTCATCTTTCAAAGGTTTTCTATTAGTGAAGAAAGGTGAACATCATTTGTAGTGTCTTACTGCAATTTTGATGATCCATACATTTGCAAAGACTTCATTTCAACAAGTTGGTGTGTTCTTGTTAAATTTTAGCTTTTGGAAGCATTCAAAAACATACATGGTGACTCCATTTGGTCCAAACAACCCAATATCTAAAGTTTCAGACCTTCTCTCTTTCCACTTTCATCCATTTCCATTCATTTTCCTTTCCATCTCTTTCATTTTCTTCCATTCTATGAAGTTGTGCAATCATGGCTTCATTCCCACAGTGGAATTCACACTTGCAGTAGTGCAATCAGTCCTCTAATGAGCTTCACAACTCCTCCAGATCAAATTATGATCAGATTTAGAACCACTATGCTTACCCATATGAGCAATGTCAAAACCAGTTTGGTTATGGAGTTTATCAAGCACAAGGGTATGCATATAGTGATAACAATCAAATGGAGAATGCTGATTTTTAGAGAAAATTCAAATAATGGAGGCTTGACATGGTTCAATCAAGGGCTACCACATAGATGAAAGCATTTCAAATTGGCTACAGGGCATCTTATCCATGGGAAGGCCCTTTTCCAAGACATTATAACTCACAACAGAAGCTTGATTTCATGGTTGGAATGCTGTCCCAACTTACAGAGTGCACTAAGGAGATAAAATCCTATAAGAAAGGTGTAAGAAAAACTTATCAATGGGTAAGTCAAGCACCAATTCCTTGTTCTTATTTTTCTCCTTCCCAAGCTTTATCATTTCAACAGTGTCAAGATTCAAGCCCATTGTATGCTGCCCCAATTGTTGAATTCCCTTCTCCATCTTCTAATCTTCCATCTCATCTCAATTATTCTACTCTTTTCCTTCCCAAACAATCATCCCCTCTAAACAAACAAGAATTTCTACCCCTTCCCCCACCACAAATGATAGTGAAACCTGTTATAACCCAACCCAACCCTCCTGCCTTGCAAAGTTCATCTTGGGAAGAAAACAATCAGAATACCAACCAAGGGAAACAAAAGGAAGAGTTCAATCAACAAGAAATGAAAGAAGAATTGAAAATATGGGCTCTTAAAGGTTTGGAATTGAAAGAATTCTCTTAATGGTGAAGCCTAAGGAGGAGGCCAAAATTGAATAACAAGTGGTGGCTAAGTTAATTTTGTGCAACAGTAACAGAAAAGAAAAAGAAGATGATCAGTAATCATTTTTCTTAGAGTGTAGTGTCCATGATGGCACTTTATTTGAAGAGAATATTGATCCAATTCAAGTTGCAAAATCAGTCCAAGAAAAGGAAGAACAACCAACTCCGAGTCCATTTGAAGAGGAGCAACATGAAGGTGAACAAGTAAAATTCAAGAGGCACTGAATCATGAGCCGGTTTGCACAAGAAATTGTAGATCTCTCTCCCACTTCATCTCTCCAAAAATATGATTTTTGGAAGAGTTTGAACTCACTAGCTTCATTTTTGAGGATGAAGCTTCACATGGTGAAAAGGAATATAGATTTGAAGGTCACCATGCAAGAGGAAGAGAAGACCTTGTTGCAATAGGAAAATGAAGAGCTTGAATGCTTTATCAGAATTGGAGGAATGTTTTGATGAGGAAAAGCCCACGGAAATCATAGAATTTTCTACCCCATCAATTCATCCTTCAACAACAAGAGCCTTTGCTTGTCACTGGAGAAGGAAGTGCAAGAGAAACCTACCAATAGTTTGCAACATACCTCTTGAATCAAAACTGGAAGAGTTTGACCTTCCAAGTATCATACCAGATAAAGGAAGGAAAAGAGCATGAAGCTGCCATTTCTTCCATACCATTCACTCAAAAGGGACATCAATTTTCTGTAGATGTGCAAGAAGTAGGAGATCAAGTTGCAGACAGTCCCCTTTTTCAAGAAGGTCTTGGAAGAAGACTTCCTTGTGAAGTTAAATTTCAAAGCAACATGGGCAAATTCAACAGACAAGACCTTGCCCAATAAGATACTTGGCTTCATTAGAGTCAAGGGAGAATCCAAAACCAGTTCATGCTTACTTCTGAGCATGAGGAAGAGCATCAATGTGCCAAGGATCAACAACAATTCCTCTCAGAACCAAGTGAGCAGTAGCTAGAAGAGGTATATGTATTATTTTTAGTTGATACCTTGATGATGAGTGGAGTGGAAAATCAATTTGTAGTTAACTTTTGCACTCCTAATATCAGCTAGGTCTAATGCCAAATCATCCACATGGCTGAAAATTATGAGAAAGGGAAACTACTTTGCATTACCAGTTTCAGGTTTTGTTTGAAGTTTCCCATTTCTTTGGTTAGTGTAGGAGTAGGAGTAGGTTTTTTTTCAGCAGAAGAAGTGTTTGTGCACACTCAACATGTCTTACTTGAGGCATGTATGATTTTGTTTCTTTTGTATATAGATTTTTTCATGTTTCTCCAGGCAGTACAGTGCATCATGCCTCCAGTTGTTGTAGTAAGAAGACTCATAGTTGCATGTGATAGTTGTAAAATTCAAATCAAAAAAATGCAGAGTAACTAAAATCAGTGGGAGGAGATCTTAATGATTCTCTCCAAGAACAGCTACAAAAATTCTCTATGCCCATGCAAATAATCAAGCGATCAACCGTCAAGAACATAGCCCAAGTCAGAAATCAATCTTTAGTCCCATGATGCAACATTGGAAATTTGGAAGAAGAAGGAAAATTATAATACTTAAAAGAATTCCATGATGTCCAAGCTAAAAGGTGTTCATAATTCAACCTCATGGATTGCAGTTGTTGGAAAAAAGTGAAATTCAAGTTTTAAAACAATTTTCTACTCTCACAAAATTTTTTTTTCAAGATTTTCTTATGAAATTTGAGAGTGCAAGCAGCAAGATGGATCCAAGACTTAGAAATGACATTCCAAGTGTCCTGGGGTCAATATTTTTAGAGTTCAGACAAGTTCATGATAACCATGTAGACACAATGCCTAATGGATAGCTACAGGAAACTGGTTCTAATCTATTTAGCAGGAAAATGGCCCCGTGAGTCACCAAATTGTTATCTAATTTCACTAGTCTGGAAAAATTGAGTAATAAGATGGCTTGCACTATGAAATTTGGCTAAGGGGCCCACTAAGTAGGAAATGAAAAATTTGGTATTTTGTCTAGAAGCATCTCTAATCACTGCATAGGTCCTTCGAACAAAAAGAGATCAAAATTATGTAAGAAAGTTGGAAGGATTGAAAAAAGGGTTACCATTTTGGTCTCAAAAGACCATACGAGTTGATGATCAAGTTACTAGGGGCCATTGGGCTCACATTTTGCATTGGAAATCCATCTAGAACCAAGGTAATAAAACAAGTGGGTGAGTCACTCGTATCAACCACCGAGCTACTCCTTAGGGAGACCGAGCTGCTAAAATGTCATTGCTTAACGAGTTGCATAATATGTGGGCCGTGTTGTTCCCAACACAACTGAGCAATCATTATCAAAGGAACCAAGATACTTTTTGAAGCCTGGGTTGGTGTAGGTATAAATGAGCTCTTAGATTGATTCGATGAAGATCAGGCTAATACAAGAGTCGAGGGCCATTACAATGATCGAGCCAAGGAAAATGAGGGAAATCCATGACATTGAGATAGGTCAATATGGGTTCAGACCATTGAAAAAAACTCAGAATGAAGGCTGAGCCACCACCTCAAGAAGATCGAGTTGTATCAAAAGCTAGGCTGCATGGGGGAAAATTACTATTAGAAGCCACTGAGATGTTATGCCAAATAGGCCGAGTAATATGTCAAGCCACCTAAAAACATGGAGTCGATGCTTTCGAACAGAAACTTGAGTTAATTGGAAATGCAATTTGGCCGAGCTACCTCAATAAAGGTGAAACTATTTTATCATCATCAATTCATCAGAAGGGGGATTGAGCTCTATAACCTAAGGCCAAAACCATGAGGATATGAGATATGTTTCAAACAGGTGAGCTGAGTAATAGTTATCTTGAGAAAAGTCCTCGGGTGAGCTAATAGTAACACCAAGCCAGTATTTATGGATGACTCATGGCCAAGTACTCCACAATGTAACACAACTGAGCTCTTGATGGACCGAGTTGTTATCAGGATGGTTAGGCTCAATTCAAGCAAACTTGAGTGGCCATGAAGTAAACAATAAAGAACTCGAGCTTAGATTAGGGGGGTTTGGGAGTTCAGTGTAGAGGAATGGTGGATCAAATCAAGAGATGCAGGGAGCCAACTTGACCGGTCTTGATTATAGATGACTCAACAAAAAGGAAGATGAGTTTTTCCTTGGATCTCTTAGCCATAGAGCGAGTCGAAGAGCTTTGTGGGCAAGGAGGAAAAATTTGTTCCAGAGAGCCCATATACATTTGGGCCTCACATGCATGAAAAATCCAAATTGGCTACATAGGTCTATGTGGGTATGGCAGGTTGAAATGACCCTAACGGTCCATGTGACGTGCGTGATTGCTAAACCCAAAATATCCAATATGGTCTATTACGTGCAGATGACCGGTCAACATCCCAGGTGAGTCAACAAGATGATGAAGACATTGCGGGTGGGAGGGGATATTAGGGCCCATGCAATGCGGGTGATGCAGGAAATGCGGGTATGAGCGGCATAGGTGGCTCGGGACGTGATGCAGAGAGTTCACTGTGGGAAAGTTAGGCCCTGTTATCAGCTATATTTGACTTTGCAAAACTAATAAACATGGAATTTTTAATTTTTTAAAAGCATTACTTTGTGAGATTTATCACCCTCATCGCGATCGTCTCATTTTTGTGATCATTTCGGTCTTTGTTTCATCCATTTCGGGTGAGAAATCCTCCCTCCAGGTCATAAACTAATTTTAATATTAATTAATTAATATTTAATTAATTTATTACCCTTTGTTTGATAAAATTAATTTTATTAAAATTTGGAATTTTTAATTAAATAAATATTAATATAATAATTATTAAAAGTCAATTGAATTTTTTTAATTTTAATTGCCAGTGGGAAACTAAGCTTCCGCTTCCCATTGTCGGGGATGCCAAATTGGCTTCCTGTACTTGGATTTCCCCTTTCATGGAAAATTTATTTTAATTCCCCGCTTGTGGGATTTCTTCCACTAATTTCCAATTTAATGGATTGGAAAACAGGCAAAAAATCTCCCGATTTCCCACATAGGGAAATAAAATGGGGATTGCCAGCCAGCCTAGCCATTTCCGTTAGTAAATGGTTGTTTATTTCCCACTTTCCCCTAGCAATTAATGCCACTACCCAAAGGAAGAGGAGTCGGTTATTTTAACGGGAAGGGGAAATGGTTACGGGGAAGCGTCTTTAATTCCCGTAGCCATTTCCCCATGAGAGTAATTGAATTTTTAGTGAAAGGAGAATTCTCATGCTAAAACAAAGCCAAAGTATTCATCACGCACTCATCCAAGATCATTGGGCAACTGTCACGTGGGTTTTAAGAACCAAAGGGAAAGATTGCAGAAAGTCACACATTTACTAAGAGATAGTCCCCACTTAGGTTTTTAAAAGGAATATAGCCCAGCAAAGAAAGAAAGGAGATAGTCACGTGGGTAAAGGGGAAATAACAAGTGAAAGTAAAGGTTTGAATTTCTAGGCAAAAATCAGGAGGCCACGCATGCCAAGGAGAATTTGCACAAGCATAAGACAAAGGAAATAGTTAAAACAATGAAATATGCAAGTTTCCATGCATGCTAAAAGCCAAATGCCATGCATAGGTGAATAAGAGGTTTTAATCCATTCCCATGCACATCCAAAGGGGGAAAAATAATAATTTTTAATGCCAAAGAATAAGAGTTTCCATGTAGAAGTCTTCGAAGAAAGTTCCATGCATTAGGGAGAGGAAGGAAACAACAGGTGGGTGGAGGAAAAGAAAAATCTATTTCCCACGCATTCAATAGGAGGAGAACACAAATAGTTTTCCAACAAGCACTTACACAAACTTTCAACACAATGATAAGAATTTAGCAAGGAAGAAGGAAAGCCCAAAGTATGCGTTCATTAAAATTGGGTGATTTTCACGCAAATAAGAATTTATGATTCACACATGCAAAGGAGAATTTTCTCTAGTGAATTAAAAATCAGAATATTAAAATCGGGAGATTTCTATAAAAATAAATAAATAAACCGTTGTCGCTAGAATTGAAATTCGAGCCTAGTCTCACGATGATGTATTAAAAGGATTTTGTAACTGGGACTGGTTATTATTATTTTTAAAATAATAATATTAAAATGAATCATATTTTTCTTGCATTGATGGGAGTTTCGGAGACTGAGACCTGACCCTGTTTGTATTGTTTTGCGTGCTTGAGTAATTTTTCTATAAAATTCATAATGGACAAAAACTATAATAAATCTACAATAATATCGAGGAAGCCAATGGAGAAATCGAATAAGTTTTCACTCAAGTATGAATTCCAAGGAATCATTCCTCCCAGTTTCCATCAATTCGGCACATGATAATATCATTGATACAAATCTGGGTCACATCAATGTGCAATAATTCTGCAATTAGGTGAAAGCTAAAGGAAAAACCATATTCTCATATAGGCTTTGCCATAGTGGGCTACCCCAAGCAGTGACATTTTTGGTCTCAGTGAAATTTCCAGAGTTGGTTATTGCTTGCGTGGAGCATTATGATCCCAAGAGACAAGAAATTTTTAAAGATAATCGGAAGCCATTCCTCCTAATCACACTAGAGAACATTGACGAGTTGATCAACATACCTGACTTCCCTGAGAATGGGGAAATCAATCTATAGTCAACACAAGAATTTTGGGATGAAGAACCCCTCAGGTGGAGTAAGATGGTTAATAACAAATGGTTAGTGACCAAGAGGCCCCAAATTGACCGAATTCCTAAAGAACTGTATTGTGTTGAGTTCATGGAAGAAGTTGGGGACATGATTACTCTCATGACTCAAGTTTTTGGTTTGGCCTCTGCTAGGATTTTCCACCCATGGATGTATCAGTTTATCTATATCATCCTTTCCAAGAGAGAGCTTTTGGATTGGGCCACCATCATTAGTGATACCCTTCACAAACTATTGATCGAAGTGAAGATGGATGGATGCTTCTACATGACATCGTATCTGACTTACGTAGTGACAAGAAGAAATCTATTTTTGAAACTCAAAACAAGAGGAGTCATGGGTCCATTGAATAGTGTCTTCCATTATTATCTGCAACTGGGTTTCAAAAATAGCTCTCATCATTTTAGAAGAGTTAATGATGCATTCACCTTCTGCGTGATGCAAAACCTGAATTGGAATACAGAGGAAAGATTTTCTAAAGAATTCATGAATGTCATTTCCCAACGGGGAACATGGTTTATTTAATTTTCATCCTTTTCCTACATTTGCGTAAGCGTCTTTGTGGGTAGTCCATGGAAATTTCCTAAGTAAATCAATGATAGATGGACATTAATGGATCTTGTGAGACAATCATAAACATAACCCTACAATGATAAGATTCTTGGGCTTCCTATTCAGATGAACATGAAGTAAGAAGATGAGATTTTTCTTGCCTAACCCTTTCTTAGATCAAGGCCTTTCACATCAGGAACCCTCCAAATTCATTCGTAAATGATGATGAAGATGTTATTGATCCTTTATATGATGTAGTTACTTTTACCCCATTGCCACGAATTGATTGGACAAAAAGATGAATTTTCTCTTGATAACAAGAATCAATCGATTCTTGAAAGAAACATATATTTATACCAAAGAGAACTTACCAAGTTAATATCAATTCAAGATCATACTTCAGGATCACAAAAATTTACAACTCAAGGAGGTCTCCATTCAACCAAAGCCCCTTCTCAATCAACCTCCATACCATTCAGTCATACATAACAAGAAAGAAAGGAGTGGTTGACAAAATTCACTTCACCGAAGAATGTGTCATGAGGAGAAAAATCTAAGGGTCCTAGCCCCAGTGAAGGAAGAGAGCATGTATCAGGATTTTCTACTTCAAGTAGAGATTCTTCTACTCACATTGTTGATAGTTCTCAAAATCTCATGACAAACAATCCTCAGCCATGCCTTGCACCAACATCCACTCAGGTACATGTAGTCCAAATATCAAAAACTTCGGAACCTACAGTTCACGAAGAGATTTTCCAAAATATCCCAAATGATCAGGAGGTGGATATTGAGGTGATTTTTTCTGAAATTGAGGTCATGGAAATGATTCTTTCAGAATCTCATGATGTTGAGAACAATGAGAATGTTACTTTGAGATCTAGGCTTTTGTATGCAGAAATAGTGAATGATACTCTTTTCTGGGTTGATTGCGAAATCAAGAAAAGCAAGAGGGTCATCAAGGAAATTGACATTGACTTTGATGCCCTTTTTAAACTTTCAAATGATGTAATTCCCAAGAATCCTAAAGTTCTTTCCTGGATAATGGTGGATAATGATGGAAACAGATTTGCAGATCTTTCCATCACACGAGCTGACAAGGAGCGTGATGCCATGACATATGCTGATTATGAAGTTTCCAGACTTGGACTTGGGAAGTCACATTGGAAAGTGACATGGCGATGAATTGAGATTCAATTGATGTCATGCTAAAGAGACTTGAGAAATATAAGTCTCAGAACTCTTAGCTCAAGGCCGAAGAGAATCAATTGGTGGAATATGTTCAACATTTGATAAATCCCATATCATCCACTTTCCTAGTACTCGATTTGGTGGCTGCCCCTGATGAAGAAACTCTAAATTTATCAAAAGAAATAAAAAAACTAGGCCATGTCACCAAAACTTGGCTTTCAGAGATTCTCCTTTTAGGACAAGTGATGATCAAAACAATGGTTAAGCTCCATGAAGATGTCAGTGCATATCTTGATCCAATTCTTTCTTTGAAGGAAAATTTAATTTCTAAAATATAAAATTTGGATGAGATATTACCCATTCTATAGGAGATGACGAGTATGGAGTCCTCAGTTTTATCCATTGAAGGAATTTTCAAATTTCAATATCAAGGGACACATTTTCTTTGGTGTCCACATCTCGAATCAATAAATATGCTTCTCAAGGATTATATGATCCATTATGAGAGCGTATGCAATGAAGCCTTCACTTCACTCGCCTTGATTCAAGAATTCATAGATGAGATCCCTTGCAACCTCATAAATGAGCATAATGAAAGGTGTTCATCGGAACATGTGGAAGATAAATTTTCACAATTGTTTAAGGACATGTATACTCCCACCATTAATTTCTCTTCAGCTTCAATGGAGTGTTGCATCAAATTAAAGAACTTGTTTGAGAATGCTCAATCAAATATGGTCAATTTGAATGATATGCCAGGTGGGATTTTGGAATTATAGGTATTTTGTGAGGCTATTCTTTGACCAAATGAAATGCTAGAATAAGAAAAGATGTTTGAAACATTGGGAAGGTTCAAATCATTTCAATTGGCGAAAGAAGCAGATCCTAATTTCACCGATAGTTCAAGAGGATAGTTTTATTGGTATTTAACAAAGTGGGAGAGTCCATTTCTCATACATTTGAGATAGGCGGATCCCATTTCAATGGATAAGGCACTGGTTATGGTCATATGTTTTAAAAGTAGAATTTTAAAAAAAGGGATGTTGTTATTGAATTTTCTTTCAGAAAAATATGGATAACTTAAGTGGTTTCTATTTTTGGTAGCTTTTAATAAATTTGGTTGAAAAAGTGAAAGTCACTTAAGTTCCCTATTTAATGATCACGTAAAACCCTAACTACTTTATAATGAACTTTTTGGTTATAAAAGGAAGTTAAGGGCTCATTTGTAAAGGGTGAATTTGAGAGAGGAGAAGAAAATACTTTTGTGTGCAAGCTTTGTTTCAGGAAGAAACTTTGTGGTCTTTTGTGAAGACATTTTGGAGTTAATGAAATACAAACTTTGTGTCTCATTCATTTTCTCTTGTAACATTTGATGTTCTTATGTTCATTATATGTTAGATGTTTAAATATTTAATGCAAATGTTGTCTTTGATCTTATTGTCAACATTATTGAGTTGTTGTTCTTGTTCACAGTGATCAAGCTCTGCTATTTACTTACTCATGTGTGTTCCCTTTACTCATTCTCATTTAACTGATGCAAAGTCCTTTTTATTTGTGTTAGTTATTTATTTTTCTTCTTCATGCAATATTAGGCTCTACTTTTACCTAACTCTTGCATGTTCCTTCCGTTCATTCCTTTCCATTTCATTCCTTCATTCCATTCCATCTCCCTCATTCAATTTTCTTTCCATTGATGTTCTAAAACACCCCCCACATACGATTTTGAATGTACATGTGTAAATACAGTTTTGGATTTCAATAAATGCAGCCTCACCTTCATTGAGGAGGGACTTCATTCCCACATTGTTGCATGTCATTTGCATGCATGTAAATCCATATAATAACAGGCCTGGAATGCAAGGCGGGAGCTCAATGGTCATGTCAGCATACATGGTCCAATATGTGAGGGGTATGAGGATAGTGTGAGTTGGTGCCGAGTTGGTGCTCACCTGAAGTAGAGTCACAGGAGTAAGTCATGCCCAAGGTGCAGATTTGGATGTATAAGGGGCTTGATGTATCCCACAGTCCAATGTTAAGGGGAATGTCGAGGTGGCATGTAGGTGGTAGGAAACTTAGAAGTCAAGGGAGATGAATCGATTATAAAACCCAAGATGGTAGTATAAAGAGATCGACTAATGTTGCATAGCACACGGAGTTGGAGGTATAAGGGCTAACACCGATCTGAAAATGTAATGCTCTAATACATTCAACCACCCCACTCCAAGCACAAAACCAAGATGATAAAAATATAGATGGGCCCCACCAATTTGAAATGCCAAAATATTTTTAATAAGGAAGAGAACATTAGAGGAGCTTTAATGAGGAATAGAACATTAAATTGTTAGTCCTGTGTGTTGCAAACAAACCTGACAAACTCAAAATAGCCGTATCTACTCAAATGGCCATAACTTTTACATCCCTTAACGTATTCATGCAAAATTTCTCTCGTGGGAATCATGATTATGAGACCTTCACAAAATAATCAAAAATATGGAAATTTATAAAGATTCGAGGGGTGAACTTTAAGGAAAATGAGCCCTGTTCAGTTTGGTTGTTGGAAAGTGGTTGAAAGAGCAATTAAGAAGCATGGAAAATCATTCCTTCTCTACAACATGTGATGGGACAACATGGGGAGTATTTTACAAGTAAAATACCATCAATTTCATGTATTTATTACCACTTACAAGTGGCTGAAGGGAAGATTTCAAGATTTCATTCTCTCTCTCTCTTATCTAATTCTATAAATTGTAATCCGAGGCTCATTTGTAAAGGAGTTAGTTATTCTTCCTTTCTGTCCCTGCTCTCTTTCTTTTATGATAGGGTTAAATGTGGATCTTAGGCATATTTCCCAAGCTTTGTAATGGAATTTTATTAACTCTTTCCCATTGATGATGTACTTTGTAAACTCATGGAGCAATAAACTATGTATTTGTGATGCATTTTGTCCATCCTTCACATATTTTGTTGTCTTTACTTTCCTCTCTTCATTGCAGGGTATAATGTGCATATTCTGATGTTTATTGCAAGTTTGTGGGATCTTGTGTTTAATGGGTTTGAAGTGGTGTTCTATGTGAATCTCATCTTTGGCTTGTGGTGTATTTTTTCCACCCTATCCATTGCGCACTTTTCTCCATTTCAGGCAGTTGGACTGTGATTAACCACCTCCTTTTTTGGTGTATCACCACTCTTAGTGTAGGTTTAATTTTCATGCACTCTCTCTCCCTAGTCCCTTGGAAGGTTACATTAGAATTAGATAGCTTTCTTGCATTAGGAGTAGCTTATGGCAGGTAGTTTAGGAGAAAGAACCATCTTTCTATGGAGGGTTGTATCAAGCCCACAAGTCCTACAACTTGAGAGATAACCCAATGTTACCAAATCACACAAAATTCCCCACTCAAACTCAGGCCATTTAGGGTGTTGTGACTTGGTGATAACAAGAACACTGGATTTCCTATCGGTATTCTTCGATCAATTTGAAGTTCATAATAGTAAATAAAAATCACGTGGTAAGGGAACCACCTTCAAAGACATCAAGAAAGGTGTGGAAAATGTTAATAAGATGTTCAACAAGCTCATGTTAACTTTGTGTCAATAGTGTGTTAACACTGAGCTAATTTTTTTCTGTCTTTGTGCTAACATTGGGCGTACTTTATACTGTATTTGTGTTTTTGGTTGACTATGCTCTTAGCTAGTCTTGTTTTTGGCTCCTGTAATGTAATGTTTTATCTGGGCTATTGGCCTATTTTGTACTTGGGCAGGGTCCCAACCAAAAAACCTTTACCATTAATTAAAAAATATGATAAATGTAATAAATTAGAAAATAAAATAAACAATAGAAAAAATATTCTTCAGATGATGAATCTATTTCCAATAAAATAAATAATTCTTCTAGTTCTTCTAGTGCTGAGAAAGAAAGTTCAAATAAGAATTCTAAGGAAATACAAAAATTTTCTCAGAAAATTAAGCTACTTGAATATGTAGGGGAAGTAGGGATAAGAGAACATGCCAAAACTTGGTTAACTAGTTTAGATAGATATTTTGAATTAGGGAATACTAGTAAGTTAGGTCGAACACAAGTAACTTCTCATCAACTAAAATATGCCAATCATCTAGTTTAGATAGCCAAATAACTAGGAGTATGAACATATTTATATATATATATATATATATATATATTTTGAATTACAGAATACTAATAAGTTAGGTCAAACATAAATAACATCTTATCAACTAAAATATGCCAAACATCTAGTTTAGATAGCCAAATAACTAGTTTAGATAGATGTCTCACATATGTCTGATGCAACCTTTTACACTCAGCTTTACAAGATTTTCAAAACTCATATGTCCTAATCTTCTTTGCCACAACCAGTTGTATTCTATATTACTTATGAAGCATTTTTTTTTTTTTTATCTCATTAAGAACATACATGTTGTTCTTTGTTCTCTTGGCCTTTGTAACCTTCTTTCCTATTTTGCAATTTATAATATCGTAGCCTTTGTCATGGAATATCACATTATATCCCCTCTTGCACATTTGTCTCACACTCATCATATTATGTTTAAGACCTTCAACATATAAAACATTTTCAGTTATAGTTTTTCCATTATCTAGACTCAAGGTTCCTTTTCCAACTATGTTTGCTGAGTTGTTATCACAAAATCTTATAGCACTAGATGCATTATTAAACAGAGTAATAAAATTGATTTTGTCACTTGTCATATGGATAGAGAATCCACTATCCAAGTACCAAATTTATCTTCATTTTTCACATGAAATGTTTTCTGTACAATTGAGCATGACTCTTTTCTCTTGTTCTCATCTTTCTTTGCAACATATATCCACTTCTTTTGTTTAGATGGTTCATGTTTGTTGGTTGAATCTGCAATACTCTTCTTATGATAATTGTATTGGAAATCATTATAGTTTGATTTGGTGTAAGATGGGCCAAAGTTTATTCTATATCCTGTAGAGAATTTCCTACACTTAGCTACTTTATGTCCAAACTGATTACATGAATAACAGTAATCATAAAAATAATGCGAGTACCTCATAGCATATGTGATTCTAGGAGCATAAGTTCTTATTTTCGTGGCATTGATAATATTATTGTTTGTGGCGGATGAGGTGTTGGATGTTGATGCAACCTTGTTTTCTTCATTCTTTGTAGGCTCCTTTACTTTTCTTTCTTCTTTGAAGTCAATTCGAGTCTTGTCATTTGCATCATGTTGGCTATGCAGTATATCATTCAAAACACTTGAGCCATTTTAAATTTTTTCATACACTTTTAGCTTTCTACTCATTTGTTCCATTGTAACTTTCAGTTTCTCTAGTTATAGAGTTCAACATTGTGTACTCGTCCTCCTTTCATTTGTAGGAGTTTGAAATATTTTCCATTTGTGTTTCTAATTCCTTGAGCTCATTATCCTCTTCTTCTTCTGTTTGAGATTGTCTTCCTTCAAAGATGTAGATTTCTTCTTCATAATTTTTAAATGTACATCTCAGTTTCTGATTCTTTCTTCTACACTGTTTCAACTCTTCAAGAACACATACTAGTTCAGCTTCAAGATTTACTTAAGCTTCTTCTTCCTTAGATTCATCATAATCAGCTGTATTCTTCCCTTTGGAGCTTCCTTCTTTAGATGCATCCATGGTGATAAATAGACATTTTATTTTATCTACATAATTTTCATTTTTAATATTTCGTGATTCAGAGTCGCATGATTCTTCCTTTAAATAGAAGTTCCTTTTATTCTTGAAGAACATTTTGTTGTTGTTTTTCTTTGTATATCCAGTCTCTCTCTTGCTATTTTTATGATTGCCCTCTTCATGTTCAAATGGATTATATTTATTCTTGTTTAGACAGTTTCTAGCAAAATTACCTACTTGTCCACATGTAAAACATTTAAAGGGAAGTTTTCCTTTTTACTTACCTGAGCCTCTTTTTAGTTTTCTCATAAGCATTGCTTCAATATTTTCAACATCCAACTCACCTCTTGAGGTTGATTCTTATTCTTCTTCTTGCTTGGACTGAGTTTCTTTCTTAACTTTGAATGTTACTTCTTTTTTGGTAGTCTTGGATCCAAGAGTGCCCATCTTGTATGTTGATAGATTGCTCTGCAATTCATCCATCATGAGAGTCTTCATGTCTTTGGATTCCTCTATGGCTAATACCTTTGCATCATATTTTCCACTCAGATATCTCAAGATATCTTTGGACTAAAATTGATTCTTCTAGTGTCTCTCCTAGGCTTATGATCATATTGATAACTTCATCTATTCTCTGCATGTAAGCCACTATGCTCTCATCATATTTCATTTTTTAGATTCTCAAACTGAGCTCTATAGGTCTACAACTTTACTATCTTGAATTTTTCATCTCCTTCATAGATATTTTGTAGTTTGGTCCGTATCTCCTTTGTGGTTGTGCAGTGCATAACTTTGAAAAATTTAGTTTCGGTCAGGCTGCATAGAATGACGTTCATTGCTCTTGATTACATTCATATTCTACCTTATCCATGGAAGTAGTAATTGGTGTGGCTGGAGGGTTGTATCCTTTCTCAACGAAATCCCAAATATCAAAACCAAGTGACATCAAATATGTCTTCATACTTATTCTCTAGAATGCATAATTTTTACTAGTGAAGAGAGGTGATCTTGACAGTGACAAACCACCTCATGCCAAATTTATTGCCATGATTGTGATAGGAGGATCTCCTTAAAGATGTTAAGCTTCTGTTATAAGGATGTCACTCTGATACCAATTTTTAAAGATCATAAACATTGAGAGTGGGGGTGAATCAGTGTAGATTAAAACATTTTTTTCACTTAATGTAAAATTTAAATGTGCCTTTATGAGAATTCAATCAAACATATGTCATGCACAATAACAAAGAACACAGAGATTAGCATGGGAAACCCTTTTGGGAGAAAAACCCACCAAAACTATTACTTATATTACACAAAGTGAGGACTTGTAAGAATATTATGCATCCTATAAGATTTGTTTAGTGAGGCACCAACCCCATAAGGAGCATCAAACCTTGCACCTTTGCTGATATTACACACAATAAATAACTCAAGTGAATATTATGCATCACAAGAGATTTATTTAGTGAGGCACCAACCCCACAAGGAGCGCCAAACCCCCAAATATGCTAAGATACAACTTAGACTTAATTTACATATACATTTTGATCATCTAGTTACAATAATTTCTTTTACAAGTAGATTATGATCACCTTTCTGTCTCTGTCTGTGTTCTTCTTTTCACTCTCTTCTTCTCATCTGATTTGATCCCTTTTTCTCAATCAATTTTCCGCCCTTAATGATCTTATCATCTGATAAATCAATCCTTCATCATTCCACTCTCCTCTTTCCTCTTTCTTTTCTTCTGTAGCTCTTTCTTAACTTGATGGCATCATCTTCTTACTTGTGTTGCTCTACTTCTTAGCTCGAATGTTTCTTTTCTTACTTGAGAAACACTCAAAATAGCTCCAAGTTTAAATTATATTCACAATTGACCCAATTATTCACTTAAATTTTTGTGTCATGTACCTTCCTACTTGCTCGCTTAAGAATCCATACTATTAAATGCATGCAGCTAAATGCAGATATTATTTCTTCTGTATTAAGCTTGATTACACCATTTTCCATGCATTTCCAAAAGATATTCATTAGCCGTTTGTCAAAAATAGATTTTCCACATTTGTAACGTGACCCAGATTAGAGAGCCATTTTATTTTTCAATATTTTATTCTTCCTTGAAACTCAGGGATCTCATAGAGAATGTAATTATATTTTCACAAAGTTAATATGCATTAAATGCTTGCAGCTGGAATAGTGGATTTCTTCATCTTTTTGGAGTTCAAATCGTATCCTTAGCCGCAATCACCTAAACAGTCAAATCACCATCGATTTTCGAGAGCCAACTCTCACTTGTATATGTTTGAATCAATTTGATTGCCTTCGAACCTTGTCCAGTCCATAATCCATCATTTCATGGATTTCCTTTGCTCCTTTGAATTTATCCTTTGTATCACAGAACTTGCCTTTGTTCTGTGACATTTTCTCCTTTCTTGGTGGCTTTTTAATTATTCACAACTCTTCTATGCTTCTCGCAGCTTCTAGTATGTCTCGCAGCTATGCTCCTTGTCCTTCACCTTTTCATGGTTTGTTCCTTGTACGCAGCTCTTTCTTCTTATCTGCACTTCCTTTTTGCGACTTTGTTTCTTTCATCCACAACTCTATCCCTTTTACTTGTGGATTTTATAGTCTTCTACGGTTTTCTTCCATCCTTAGCGACTTCTCCAGTTCCTTCATGGATTTTCCATTTGTCCGTGAATTTTCCTTCACACTCCACGACTTTTTCTTTGGATCCATTTTTATTCGCGGCTTCATCCCTTTATCCATGGCACTTAATTTAATTTCTTAAGTTTCTTCTAGAGTTCCGCGGCTCTCTGTAGACTTCGGTGTCTTCTCCAAGTCTTTGGTGGCTGTCTCTAGACTTTGACGGATATCTCCTCATGTCTGTGGCGTGCACAAACATTGAGTAAGTCCCTTAGCACTTATCCTTAGTCCTCTCGAGCCTCTGTGATTTGACACTACCAATAGACCTTCATCTTTTTAACTTGCTCACTTTACCAATTCACTCCTTTTTCCATCAATGCAACTTGACATCAATGAAAACACATATGACACATGAAAAAGGTTCAACAAGAAAAATATGCTAAATTAGATCCTCGCTATTGTGGACCATTTGAAATTTTTGAAAGAATAGGAAATCTTCCTTATAGACTGACTTTACCTCCTGAGTTATCAAAAATACATAATGTGTTTCATGTATGTTTGTTACAGAAATATGTATATGATGCCAACCATGTTATAGATTTGAAAACCATAGTTATTGAACCTACATGTGAATTTAAAATTAAACCTAAATTGATTTTGGAAAGGACTAAAAATATTAGAAATAGAGAAATTAAAGAGGTTAAAGTAAATTGGACTTTTTATGATGTTGAAAGTGATACATGGGAAAGAGAAGATTTTCTAAAAGATTAGTATTCTGAATTATTTAACTAATAACTTTTGTTTTTTTTTTCTGTGATTTTAAAATTAAACTTGGAACTACTGAGGATAGTAGCTAATTCAAGGGGGGAGAAATGTTATGTGACTAAATCCCCAAATATTTAATCATTAAATACTTATTGATTTATTTAAATAATAAAATTTTGAGTTGAGATTCTTCATAACAAAGGTGTTATAAAAAACTATTGAAAAATAAAAGTGGGAGTGAAAAAACCAAGCATTTGATTAAAGAGTATTAATTAAAGTTACAAAGTGTGGGACCATTATGTTGGTTCATAACTACCCATGAAATATTATAAAAAAGCATAAGAAAGTGAAAAGAGAACATTATGATTGGAGAGAATAATTACAAGGGAGTTTTGAGAAAAACTGTGTAATTGTATCCAAGATTTAAGTTATGGAGTAATTCCAAAGTTGACAAGGTTACAAAAAGGCACTAGAAAAGAGAGAGGGGCACCACATGTGTCCTAACTAGGGGTATAACATACAACCTCAAATGGTTCCTAACCAGGGAAACATGAATATACACTGGGTGTATAACATTTCCTCTCATTAGTGTGGCCATAGTTTGGTGTATGCTACTTGTGTGTGCATTGAGATTTTGTATCAAGTTCATGATCATTTGTCTCAGATAAGTGCCTCTAAAAAATTATGTAATCCCTGTTGAAAGTTAATAAAAAGAAGTTAAATATTATGTTTATTTAGAAAAATGTGCATGTGAATGTATTCTTTTATTTTATTATGTATGTTGATGGAATATAAAATTATTTTATACAAAAATAGAGAATCACATAATTTAGATATGTATAATTTTATTAGTGGTTCATATAAAGTAAATGCAAAATTAAGGATTGATGTATGTAATTGAATGGAGTTAGTAGTGTAAATGATTTTTGATGTATTTTTTAGATTAGAGAGAGTTGCATTTCAATACCGACCCCTAAATTTAAGGTTAGAGTCTTTAGGGAATAATCCTAATGAAATCCGTTGCTATCCACTCAACCATGTGGAGGTCTCACAGTAGGTTCTCCTATTCTTGAGAACGAGGGCTATGTGGAGGAGAAAATATTCCAGTAGTGTTCTTAAAAAGAAGGCTTGGCCCTACACGACTGTACATCATATCATAAAGATAATGAAGTTTCCCTTTTTGGGATATCTCACCAAGAGACATCTAATGTTCCTATTTCTACTCTTCCTGAATCTATAGGGGAAACAAGTTCCCAAATGAAAAATGTTTCCACGTATATTCCTACATCAACTACAGTTCTTAAGGGAAATAATAGTTCTTCTCATGTCTCATCTTTGAGTAGGAAAGCCCTTGAAACCCTTGTTCATATTCCACAAGCTCATCCTACAATTACAACAAGGTACATTTGTTACTTCTCACACTTCGTAATCCACTTGCCCCAAAAGTAGATTTTTATCCATTTCCTCTCAATTTTTCTCTCCTAAGATTCCTACTTAAGATGGCAAGAGTGATCCTTAAAATAATATTTGATCATTCCATGTGGCTTGTTTTGACTATGCTTCTCATGACATCTTACTCACCAAGATTCTCCCTCAGAGTCTTAAAGAATTCCTTGCAATGGGTCTATAATCTACCAACACATTTTGTGTGTTCTTTACCCACTTTGGAAAATAAATTTGTTGTAAAATTATCTATTAACATTGATAAAAAAGTTTCATATGCTCAAATTTCTAAAGTATTCCAAGGATCCAATGAACACATCAGTGACTATGTTTTACACTATAAGACTATGCTTACTAAAATGTATAATAACTTAGCTAATATCAAACTTCACAAACTCTTCACACAAAGCTTGCTTATTCCATTCCAAGACTGTATTATCTTTGACAAACTCCCCTCATTTTATCATCTATGCCACACCATAAAGGAAAGTGAGGCCAAATAAATACACATGAATAATCTCAAGTATGTTGCTAGCTCCTCTTCTACATCTATTGTCCAATTCCTACCTAAATCTACATTCAAAGGAAAAACTATTGATAGTAAGGATAATGCAAAGGAAATTATTAATTTCATATCAAGTAACTTACTAAGCTAGAAATAAAACATACATGGAGGAAATTTATGTGTTTACTTTGTGCTTATCACATCATGCTAAAACATTACTTGAGTTCAATATTGTGTCTCTCCCTCCACTGGTTGAGGTTGATGTAAGCAAGCCTCAAAGTAAGAGTTTCAATCCTAAAGCTTATTATGAAAATCATCAATTTATTAGTCATCTCAGTAATCATTGTATCAAGCTCAAATATGTTGTAAAATATCTTATTGATGCTAAAGAAATAAAATAGGATGAGCCCATTGAATCCTCTAGACTTAGTAGTAATAATGCAAAGTTGAAAGTCTTCAATGACCCATTGCCTCATCATGAACTCGACAAATATACTTCTGAAGTGCATAATACCTATCATGTGGTACCATCTTTTCCTTCTTATTATCATCCACTAGATGCAATGATTGGAAGTGTTTTACCTACACCAATTTGTACACCATTTATTACTTTGATGAATTTTATATGAATGACACACTTATTTTAGATACTCTATAGATTAATATATCTATCAACTGGGTTCCTATCCATAGTATTATTTTTCACCCACATAACAAGGAAACTATATTTAATTTCAAGACCTTCCACTCCATTTTTTATTCTAAGAAACACATTGTAGGTAAATCCAATTATGCTTTATGGACATATTATTCTACCCATCACCGTTGATTTGGTTACTAATCAAGTTCCATTCCTAAATGCCTCCACTATTAATTTAGGTGACATGCACTTAGGTATCCCTTGGTTACACACTCTTAGTTTTGTTTCATATATTTTACACTAATTTGTTAACTTCATTCACTAATGTATTTTCACCATTTGAGGTATTCCTGTTGAGGTTCATTTTCCCATGTTACCCTGTCATCCTTACATAGTTTATTTCTTAACATTTTGTTAGACATGTTATATCTCATGGATTTATCCTATCTAGGTATCTTGATATAAATTCTAATACACATGTTATATCTCATAGATCTATCCCTCATAAGTCTCTTGATAGACACCTCTAGTACACATGTTACATCTCATAGATTTAGCCCTCCTAAGTTTCCTAATAAATCTTATAGAACACATTTCACATCTAGTGCAACTCTATCCTTCTTAACTATTCTAACAAGTCTCCTTGCACACATATTACATCTAGTATCTATGGACCTCTTAGGATCCCTCATAATCCTTAAAGTGAACATCTCATCTCTCATGGATCTCACTCATTGAGCCCTCTATATAGTTAATTTTCATCATACATTGTATCTCATGGATCTAGTCCACCTTACTCTCCTCCCCAGGTTTTTATGGAACATGATACTACTATGGAACCACTTGCATATAACCATTCTTCATTGACACACTTGAGGCATGTGCCTCTCACTTCTCCTAGCTCATATTCACATCCTCCTGAGGCCCTCATCAGGTAGATCTTGTGTTACCCATCTCCCCTATATATAGATATATTAAATAACAAAAAATACATTCATATATTTGAAAAAACAAAATACTAGGACCTATACACATAGCTTGCACTATTAACACTATAAGTTACATATGTTATTAGTCACTATGGTTTGATTTATAGAATATCTTCTCTACTATTTAAACATATGCATTCATGAGGTATATTGATCTTTATGTAGGACACATAGATTGTTACATGTTAATTTGAGCTACTATGATTTCATACATCTTTCTCTTGGGGGTATCCCTCCACACTATACATGTGTTATTATTTCATTATAGTTCCTTTATACTTCCTTGTTACAATTGATTATTTATATTGTGTATATGTTATTTTTTGAACTAATAGGACTAACACATGTGTCTTGTACAATTTTGACATATCTTGCTTCATGTGCTCTCTTATTGTTGTTTGACATCATTATTTTCTATACACGCGTACTAGTTTATTTTATTACTAATTTATTTCTTCATTACATACGATTTAAGTTCTTTTCTAGTCTTGTGACACCATGGGTGTCCCATGTTTATGGCTCTATGGTTTATTGTCTGACATTGCTTCTCTTGTATGTGAACTAAGTGCCTTGACTGTCTTATGACACCATGGGTGTCCCATGTTTTTGGATTTATTCCTTGATGTGTTTCTACTTTACATGTTTTTGCTTTTACTTTGTCATTTGATTGCTATATTTTTCTCTATTCTAGTTCTATTATATCTATGTTGTTGCTATTACCATTGTTCTTGTTTCTATCAATGCTAATCTTTCTCTAGTTTCTATGGTTGTTTTCCTCTTTACCTGTCATGTTTTACACCATGTAAAACAACATTTTGTAGGTAAAAATTATCTAAGGAGGCCACCTATTCAACATCCTACACTATATTACAAATTATTAGACATACAATGCATGAACACAACTCTTTTCTTTTAAGATGCATGCTCAAATGGTTTTTCACACGTGCCTCAAAAAGGGGGAATTCATTAGGGTATATTCTAAAATCATTGGCATAATCACACATTTAGACATGGGTTTTCACATGAAAAAATACTAAAAAATGAATTCTAGACATCCACTTTTAGCTAAAAACACACAGAGCCAAAACTGTACAAAAGGTTCAATATCGTATAGATAGTCCTGACCATAACATACACTTTTACCCTAGGGGAAAAAATGCCAGGTTTTTCTACAGTATCAAACTTATTTAAATGGATACAGGTTTTTGGCATAATCCAAAACTTAGATGACATAGTTCAAATTGGTTTACAAAGGGCATGAAATATTTCGCTCCTCTTTAGTACTCAATTTTGGTTATAAAATAAAGGTTATTTGGGGGCATGGGTCTCTTTCTCCATTAATATTTCAGTAGATTACATACTCTTACTCAATAGTAAGACAAATGGGAAGAGAATGTGAGAAATCATTTTCTTTATTCCTTGTGTATATATACTCAAACATTGGGCGTAGATCTGTCTATAATGTTGTGTTCTGTGGGGTTATGGAAAGTATTCAAGCAAATGAATTATTTATAGGTAGTATTTCCTATCCCTATATTAAAGGTGAATATATCATAATTACTAAAGAATTTGATACACTGTCTTCTTCCTTCATGGGGCATATTTGTACATATCCTCTCTTTATCTTCCATTTGGTGTTGAGTTGCATGCACCTCATACTCTTGTTTCTCATCAAACACAATTGGGGATTGATCACCCCCAATGATTTAGAAATTTTTTAGAAACAATGATCAAATTATATAAATCTTCAATTGAAAGAAAGGAAAT
This sequence comes from Taxus chinensis, assembly GCA_019776745.2. Taxonomy (NCBI): domain Eukaryota; kingdom Viridiplantae; phylum Streptophyta; class Pinopsida; order Cupressales; family Taxaceae; genus Taxus; species Taxus chinensis. The sequence continues at coordinate 34,942 of JAHRHJ020000220.1, read as the reverse complement.
GAGAATCTCTTCTCTTCACAAACCAAATATATGCACTCTTTACATGTTTTACATACATCTCTTTATTTCATTTTATCCAAGTTCAAAATCTATAATTACTATTTAGTTATAGTTTAATTTCTACTATGTACATTGAATACACTTTGTCTTATAGGTATCAATGTAGAACAGTTAATACCAACACATCTGGACAATAAAAAATCTGAGAAAAGCCAAAATTTCTGTACACACTCAGGTGTTTTTCCCCTTAAGCCTGTATTTTATTTCATACTTAAATTTGAAAATTTACCCTTTTGTTACTGCTTATTTTAATTGTACTATTTGATAAGAAAAACAACCATATCCTTGTGTTCAATGAAATATTTTGCAAAGAGCTATGGATATGGGGCAAGACCCCAAAGCTTTGTGCAAAAGACCCTCAATGGACCATATGATAAGAAATGAGAAAGGAATCCTATTTGCATGTATTAAAACTTGAAATAAGCAAGAAATCTAACAAATAACATTAACCTCTATTATTGAAAGCTTAATAAAATATGCCTACTAAAGACTTAAGCAATCAATTTTGTTGTTTACTCCATGAGGGTGAATGAATCTCACTAAATGGCTACATGGCCAATTTTAGCTATTCCATTACTAACCTAACATGGGTGCAAGATGAAGCTATTTTAATGGTCGATGACCCAAGATCAAATGCCTTATTAGCTTGGCTAATGCAAATGAGCTCTTAAGCTTTCTTAGGATTGTTTTGGCTTTAGCTTATGTAAAGTTGTGTCTTTAAAAGGGTAGACTTAGCCTTGTATTTATAGTTTTTGGTTTGGAAGAATTTGGAATTTGGGTGCATGTGGGACTAAATATCAAAAAGTACTTTAGGATTAGATTAGGATAAACATGCTTTAGGCTTAGTTAAGCTTGGTTTAGGCTAATTAACTAGGGTTTAGGCTAGTTAAACTTGATTAGCAAGTGATTAGAGACTCATTGAGACTTGGGAGGGGTCTGGATAACCAATTGTGACTGATAGATAACCTACAAAGCCAATAGAAGTGGTCTAGAGATAACTAGGGAGGTTTTGAATGGTCGAAATGAGGAATTTTTAGCTAATAAGAGAGATATTAGCCAAATAATCTAATTATAGGAGGAATACGACCGAGAAGGTTTCGTGTATGGGAATTTGAGAATGGAGAGAAGAAGGGTTGATTAACGAAGTGTTGTAAATTGGTTGGATTAGATAGAAATGCTAGGTGTAAGCATGTTTTAGGTGTCTACATTTGCCCATATTTGAGGTGGTGTAAGTGACATCACTTCAAAGAAAGTAGACAAACATAGACAAGTAGAAAATTTTGAAGGGATAGAAGAAAAAAATGAGTAGAATGGAGGATGACCCCTTGATTGTCGATGAGGTGATAGAATAACTCGATTGACAATTGAAAAGATGACAAGAAGAGAATAGAAGACATAATAGTGTGAAGAAGAAAGGGGATATAGAAGAAGAAACAAGAATATGAGGAAGAGGGAATGAGCTAACATCCATCCAGTGCCTTTTAAACAACTTTATTTTTCATCATATTGCTAGTGATCTTCGTCATTGGTCCTTATTGAAAAGAATGAACAAAAAGTGTAGTATGACATGAAAATGGTCCATATACCAATAAATGTCCATTGCTCATTAAACACCAACTCCATGTTTCAACATACAAAATGTAATGCAATACGAGAAAGTAAAAGATGCCTAACTCCATGCGACATACATAATGCAATGCAATACGAGAAAGTAAACAAGCTAAAATAACAGAGAAACATAAAGTAATGTTTTTGTTATCAAGATTCAGTTTCCAACCTGTGTAAATTAACGACAAGGGTTGATGATGGTGCCCTAAGAAAGGATACATGTAAGGGGAATAACGGAGGACACTTCGGTCCAATGAAAAAAATAATGTGCACTATGACACAGTACCTGGAAAGTCATTATTTTCCAAAGTACAGACATAGTAAGTAGCCTAGCTTTTGTTGACGGAGGTAGATCAAGATGATCCGCTAGTCGTGCAAATGAACAAGTGAGAACTAAAGAGTGAAGTTTTGTAGGATGATTTTCAATGTTTAGAAGTTTTCTGAAACATATTTGAATGTTTTTTCATTGATTTTGAAAGTTTTTTGAAACTATGTACAGGAAGACCTTTCCTCCAAAGTAAGGAAGTGTGGATGCCCCTAAGATAGATGGGATATACAAGGGCATAAGGCCACACATGCGTACGAGAAAGGTGAAGATGCAAAAATGCCCCAATGAATCAAGTGGGAGTATTCAAAGGAAAAATATTCACAGGTAGAAGCGGGACCCAAGGCCATTATGGAAGGTTCAACATGATGATGAACATAAACCAATGAAGTGCTGGGAAGAAGAAAGGATGCCCCCAACGTAAGTTGGAATAAAATCACATGATAGAAAGGAAGGAGAATATTGTTTTTGTGAAAGGGGACAAAGGTGTCTGCAAACATGGCAAAAAATAAATCTTATACACATGGATGTTCTAAATGAAGTAGAAGAATGATGTGAATAATATGAATGTAGCTTAGAAGCCATCATGATGAAGAAGTGATTAGCCAAAGGCACAAATCGTGAGATGAGATATGGGCTAAAGAAAGATTCTGAACAAGGTCCAAAAAGTGGAACACTTGGTAACATACTAATCTTGCTTACTCATAGATATCCAGTGTGTGCACATGGAAGTTAATTACCTCTTGAAGGGAAGATTTAATAGAAAACAAGTGAAGACACCCCAGAAATGTGTAGGAATGATTTATTTTATAGATGATAGGTGATTTGTGAATGAAGGGTGGAAGGATAACCATACATTGCTCTGTTGCCATCCAGACATCCATATCCCCAAAGGAGATGCATTTGATTCTAATCACAACATTTCTCTATTTCCAAGTCAGGTGTCGATAGCCACGATAGAGATTATTGGAAATGCCCGAAGAGAGAGTTATTATCAATTTGCTTTTTCTTTTAGCTTTTAGCTTTTGATTGATCTTGTATTTAGGATTAATTTGCTCTTTCTGAAAACCTTATTTCAGCTCTCTTGTTTGACAAGGGGTTAAGAACCACATATGACTTGATGGAAGGATGTGGAAGTGATTGTGATGATGAAATTGGCTAGTGTCAACAAATATGTCCAAATTTATTTATTAGATGTTGATTGTGATAGGATCTCTAAGAGGTCAGTAGTTCTTTAATTTAACAAGGTGATGAAAGACCAGGGTCAAACAAATACCATAGATATAAATATCGCAAAATGCATGCGAATAGGCTAACTAAAATAACACTGGAGGGATGAAAATGGTAGGAAGATTTGCAGAGGAAGGATAAGAAAGGGAAGAAAGAAACATCCATGTGTACATAATACCTGATTGCAATGTTTGATATTTGTACTTTTGATTTTTCTTTGTGTTTTCTCATTTTTTTTATTTTTGAATTGTTTTGATTTTTAGCTTTTTCCATAGTTTTAAGAGGTTAGGACCCAAAAAAGTCACTCTGTGTGATAGGATCCAACAATAATGTTTGTGATTTCCTTAATAAGGGAGACTAGATGTGTTTGTTTATCAAGAGTTTGATGTTATCCCTGATCTCAATGATTGTGGTGAGCTCATACTCAAAAAATGACTGCGATTTATCCTGAAACATGGATTTCATATGTGGGATATTGAATTCCCTATCCAAAGGTTTATACACTTGGCACCATACTTGATGGTTACGTTGATGTGTGTTCTTGAATCGCACTTGATTTACAACCTTAAGATCGTTGGAAGTGTTGTGAACTTTAGAGATCTTTGCAGTTTTGATCTGATCTTGATTACCATGAAGATTGTTTGGGTTTCTTATAAGCTAACACATGACTTGATTTGATCAATCTGAGAAGGAGAAGAAAGTGAATGTGGATGTTTAGTAACTGATGTGAGAAATGACAGTGGGCTTGCAACAACCATTAATAGAATAAATATGTGATGGATGAAAAGGATACATTTCAAGAATTAAAGAGGATGGGCTATGAGGAGGGTGAGCCACTAATAGAAGATGACGAAGGGATACCAGGATATGGCCCTAAGATATATAAGAAATTGGACTATGAGGACATGGCCCAAGAATAGAAGAAGATGACGATGGGCTACTAGGGTGTGGCCCAAGTATAGATGAGGAGGGACTACTCAGAGGCGTCCCATAGATAGAAGATGATGAAGGGCTACTAGGACGTGGCCCAAGAATAGAAGGTAATAGGCTACCAAGAGGTGACCCACAAGTAGAGAATGGAGGACTACTTGGGGGTGGCCCAAGTATAGAAGAAGACAATGGGCTACTCAGTGGTGACCCAAGGTGATATTTTGATCTGAGGAATGATGATAGCATAAGGAATGCCTTTGGTAAGGAGAAGATAGGCCATGGATCAATGATAAACCTTGACATGTTGATCCCTGCTCAGAAGAAGGTGATAGATGGAATAGAAGAAGGGGAATCAAGTTCCATGACTTTCCTCCCCAGAGATTTTCCTCTATGTTCCTGATAAAAGGAATCAACTTCTTTTCCCCAATGGTGACACAAGCATATCGAGTTCTAGAAAGAATCATTGTTTGCAATCCTCTAAAGGGATATCATCGTGTAGTCTAATTGTTTCTTCATTCTGAGGAATCTACATCAGTAGACCAGAGGTTACTGTTCCTAAAAGGATGAATATTCTTCCTAAATATTCATGCATACACTTAGGGGAAAATTCATTGACAATAGGTGAGATGACTCAAGAGAGAGACAGTAGTCTTATACGAGAGGAATCTTCATCGAATCAGGAGGATTTGGATTCATACAACTGTCGTTTTTCTAGAATTCACTTAACTGTAGGTTGGAAATAGATGAAGGAGGTAATTCTAACCAGGGAATCGATTATTAAAATAATTAATTTCCAGAACCTGGATATCAGAATATAAGAACCTGTGAGTTTCATTTTATTACCTTCAAACCTTCTCATGTCAGATGATTCCAAGTGTATAGTCATTGTGAAAGCATAAACTAGGAACTTATGGCCCCACCTGAGAAATTTGAATTTCTGAAATCCAATGTGTTCTTTCATCCATTAGCAGTAGTCACTTTTGTATTCTTAAACACTAAAATTTTAAAATCCAACTTACTTTCACAAAAAAACTGATGGACACCAAGTTATATCCATTTCACAAACTCTTAGCTTTGTTAGTATCACAATTAATGGCAAGTACAATATTACCCTGTAAAAGATTCAAGTTATCTTCTATGGCGTGATTCAGACAGATAAATTCACAATTGCCTTTGCTAGGTCTGAAAACTATCATGTGGGACTTAAGGTAGACACCAAAATTGGGTCACACTCCCCTTGACCCCTCGTTAAATAATCAACTTGAACACACTCACCTAACCATGGCCCCTTGCACCCCACACTAATATTAATTTAATTTAATTAATTAAATTAATCCATGTCCTCACAATATTTATTATTTAATTATCCTAATTAAGATAATTCCCACCTCACCTAGACACCTCACCTAGCCACCTCACCCTAAATCTATTCTTAGTATGTTGCCATAACTAACTAAGACCTAACTAAACCCTAAAAATCAATGCCTACATCCCCTCTAACCACATTCCCATAAGAAAAGGTAACTCCCGCTCTTTCCTAGATGAATAGAGAGATCTGGCAGAAATCATTGCCATGATCTCCTATTTTTAGTAAACCTAGGGAATCCCACCTTAACCGACGTTGGTCACCCCTGAACCGATGCCGGTCAACCCAGAACCATCATCGGTTACCTTTTATTCCCTTTGGTAACCTTATTTCAAGGTTGGCACATTCTGAGAGCAAGGAAGGAGATCAGAGCTGCATGCAAGTGAAACAAGCATCCTTTTACACATCCAGACATCCAGAGCCATCACCAGGATCAATCATAGAGCCATTGCATTCACGGGAGCACTCCGGGAAATCACCACTACAGGACCATACATGTATTCTCCGATCAACCACCTCCACCACTCAGCCATCAGATCCTTAACACAGTAAGTATGGCCCTAACCAGTATGGTTTATTTCAGTTAGTAATCTTTATTACTCCTGTTATTAATCTATTCTTTGCATGCTTATTGCTTCATCACCCACTTTCCTGTGAACTCAAATATCCCTTCACCCATATCACCAAATCACCTATCCTCACCTGTTGTATACTTTTGAGCATACCTAAGATCTCTACAGACCTCCCCATTCACTCTCCCAAACTTTATTTGACCTCAGATCACCCCTTCCATTTAATCTATTTTGAGTTTCTTTTACCTCGACCATACCGACGCCGGTTATCCACAACCATCATCGGTTCTACCTAAACTGGCATCGGTCACATTTAGCCAATGTCAATCTCTATGTTTTACACCTTGACCAAGAACAGACCCAACAATCACCCTACCAGTTGACCTAAATAACCCAGAATCAGACCCTGACCAGTCCCAGTACCTTGACAGACACCTCACCTCTCAGATCCAACTATAGCCTAGCCTGTTGTGATTGGATTTGCTTATTGTACTTGAATGAGATACCTAAATCATATCAACTATAGTAGGAATTTGTTTATTTCTCACATTAACTTGTTTTAAACAGTGGATTGACAGCCATCTAGGAAGTATCACACTTCCCGGAACTAGCATACGCTAGGCAGTCCACTGTCATATATCATTTAACTATCTTTTTGTGGTCTTGTTTTCTATTACAGGTAGTTCCTCCTAGCCAAAAGGAAGCTCTCACATTCAGCTGTGGATCAAGAAGTCAGAACGCACAACAACCATCAACCAACCAACATTTAACAGGTATTCCTCCTTGGCCCTTACCCTTATCTGTTTCATCATTTCAAAAAGGTAAAGAAAATGGTGAAACATTTTGGCACACCTGGTGGGACCCATCAGGGGTTCTTTTGCATTTATTCATTCCTAGGTGAAAGTTGTGTGTTTGTTTCCCTTCGAAAAATCTTCCACATTAATTTTCTTCTTTGGAATCATTCTCCTTCTTTCTATTGTCTAAAAACAATCATGTTTTTGGTGCTTTAAAAAGAACACATCTTCCTTTCTTTTGCATTGCATTAGTGAAAGAGCATCCCTCTTCCTGTTCATCTCTTGCTACATCGAATATCACACTTCGATTTGGGTTTAAAACACTTGCATTGCATTCTGATTTGTTGCATTATTAGCTCACATTAAAACTGAGGGCAACCTATATGCTGGAAGTCATGCCCAGCTGATGGTTGACACAAAGAATCATAGAAAGCACATTTTTCTCTCTCTATGTGTCTTACCAAACTTGCACAAAATCAAATATACACATCTTTCTTAAACAACATCTTACCCAGGAACATCTGTCAGTGATCACACGATCCGGTTGGTAGGTACTCCCTAGCTCATTGCCTCTGTCGAGTCATCATCTCAGAGGATGGCCCACCCCCACCATAACATACCTGAAACCTCTCCTTTTAGATATCCTTCTTCATAGGATGCCTTCCCAACCAAAAAATTTTGTTCTAAATACACACAGTCAGTCCTAAATAGCATAAGCTAAACAAACATAAGAAAATCACTGTTAGGATCATGCTTTTTCTTAGCATTCTTCGTGGCTTGTGTTTTGAGGTGTGAGACTACGAATCTCAATTTTTATTCTTCCTTGCACACTCCACCATCATAGTTGGAGTATTCTGACTTTTTCTGAGTGTGTCAGGGCCCCATCTCCTCATTCTCAGGTTTCTGAGTTTGATTCTTCACTTAATTTAATTCACAAAACCAATTTTCTTCATTTCTTTCTAATTTCACAGTCACCGACATCGGTCCAGTGACCATCACCAGTTCACATCTGACCATCATCGGTTAAACCCTAACCGGTGTCAGCTTCTGGCTTTCTAGTTACTTTACCTAGAATAGCTTTCATCACTACTTCTGTTCTGTTTCTGGCCCTCAGGGCATCATCATATTTCTCCCCTGTTGATACTTACTGTCATACACAGTTTCACCAGTACAAATCCAACATTCCCACTTCATTTTTAGAGATTGGTTTCTTCCACAGTGACCAGTATCAGTTTCAGAAACCATCATCAGTGTTGTCCCAATTGTCACTGGTCATCCTGACCATCATCGGTTTTCCCATAACCATCACCGGTCAACCTGACCATCATCGTTTCCTGTGTTTGATTTTTCAAAATCTAGACATTGACCAGATTCACCTCCCAGACCCCATTATTCTCTGTTTCTACTATTTTCTATGTCATCTACAGAATACAGTCTTACCAGGTCAACACTTGTTCACATGGTGCTGACTCGCAGCCAGACTAACACCCTCATATTCCATGCTAGTCATCAACCACTCCCACCTAGTCCCTCACCACCTTCCATCCTATCACCCATGGATCCAACCTTACCTACCACCATTGCTGCAGGTGATGAAGAGTTTGCACGACTCCTTGATCAGAATCCCATGGCCTTACAGTTCTACCTTTCCCACTCTTCCACCCGAGACTCCTCTAGTCAGTTGATATATGACATGCCTATATCAATCTCTCCTACCCTTATTCCTACTACTGCATCAGCCCCTAATAATGTGGCATTACCCTCACCTGCTTCACCCCCGGTAGTTTCACAGCTAGGACCCATACCCACCATGACCGCTGCATCTGTAGTTTCCCTCACACCTATCGTATCTGTTGTCCCCTCATCAACCACCCAGACCATAGCACAATCCACCCATTGTCTCACAAATACCCATTACAACACAATCGCCGATGGTGTCAATGACCCCTACTCCATTCCAAAATCTCATCCTCTCCATCCCACAAACACTGCCCCCAATTGCTACCAGAGTCACGACAACCATCCCACCTACATACACCTACTATCAACAACCCCCTATCTCATCTGTCACCCATTCTAGATATGTACCTTCTATGTCAGTTCCTTATTCTCAACCTCCCTATCAGGTTCAGTATCCACCTCCTTATGCCACAGGAGGTGTCCCTCCATCACAACCTACCAATGACCTCATCAAGTTGATGATGGAAAAGATGCAGACACTAGAAGCATCGGTTTCTGGCTCACGTAATTCCCTCACCTATGATGAAATTTGTAATGAGCCTATTCACCCATCCATTCCTATTCAACCATACCCCGTACATTGGGAAATGCCAAAATTCAACCACTTCAATAGCAAAGAAGATCCACAACAACATTTGCGGTGCTTTAAACATGGGTGTTACCTGATTGCCCATGATGACACTTTACTTTTGAGGACTTTCCCAATGTCCCTGACAGGACCTGCATTGGACTGGTACAGTGGACTACCAAGACACTCCATTTACTCATTCAATCAAGTAGCCCAAGCCTTCCTAGATCATTTCTCCATCAACATTGTTAAGAAGGTTACCATGACAGATCTTTATTCCACATGACAGTATGACGATGAGTCTATCGCTGACTTCATCACTCACTGGCACAACCTCATTAACCAGCTCACATTCCAATTACCTCAAACTGAGCTTATAGAACTATTTACTCAGGCATGTGCTAGACACATCTCACCAACCCTACAGGTGTAAAATTTTCACACTTTTGACGAGGCATTCACCATGGCATGGAAATTGGAAATTCATGCTATCGAAGAAAAGAAGATTCAACTTCATAACAAGAACATCACATTCAAATCAAATGATGCTTCTTCATCTTCAAAACCCCAAAACAACTATTCAAATCCCAAAGGGTCTGCTAATGCCATAGTTCTCAAAGCTGGTCCCCCTCATCAATCAAACCCAGCCAAACCCCCTTCTAATCTCTCTCCTATCCAAGCTTTCCAGTTCAGATGAGAACAATGAAAGTACACTTCCCTAGGAGAATCTTATTCTTCTATTTTGGAAAATCTTGTTAAAGCTGGTGCCATTACCCTTCCACCTATAAAACCACATACTGGTTTCGACCCTGAGTGACCCATGCCCGCATGGTATAAGGAACATGACTTTTGTAACTATCATCATGTCAAAGGTCACAACGACAATAACTGCATCACCTTCAAGAATATCATCCAAGAAATGATAGACAATGGAGATCTAGTCTTGGATAGCCCAAATGCACCCACTAACCAAAACCTACATATCTTCAAGAAGCCATTCCCTAATCATGCCCCATCTTCCAACCAAGCTGGTGATACCTCAAACAATGATAGCAATGTCCACGAGGTCCACACTATTTTCAATGATATACCAGTTGCTTCCCAATTGCCTCATGTTCCTTCCATAGATGAAATCTTAGCCCACGCTCCCCTACCTACACCAGAACCTATTTCATCTACTCCTCTACCCACAGAGGAACCCCCTTCATCTTCTCCTTCACCCGTGAAAGAGCCTATAATCAGCACACCACCTTTGACCCCTCAAAATTCTGAGCAGTTGTCAGTGGCACCTCTCCTACTCATAGAAGATGCAGGTCCACCACCTACACCAACACAAGGAGAGCCCACTTTGGCTGGCCCATCCTCTCCTCTACCCATGGAGGATACTATAGAAGTACCACCACCTGTAGATGACCATTCACCATTAGACCTTCAAGATCCCATTGATCTGCTTTCGGCTCTCTTACCCACAGAGTCCGAGGCTAGCCATTTCCCTGTATCTCAAACACATTTTACGGGGATTGCCACTCAGTCCACATCATCTCCACTTACAATAGTACCATTCTCACGCTTGGCTGATCACCTAGACTATGTCGATAGAGCCTTACTTTGGGGGCATCTTCTACTTCCTGTTTCAACACAAATGCAGTTGTCACTCGCTGACACCTCCACTATCTATCCAAAAGTGTTTCGACCAACCAAACCAAACACAACCACAACTATCGCAATACCTTCCATGACACCACTCATGGCCCAACTCACACCTCTTCCCATAACCCAACATGCATCTACACCCAAACCCACGCCTATATCATCTCCCTTGCCTAAACCTATCACTACCTTAGGGGTCATACCAACAGCTAGCCTTACTCACCCACCCATCAAATTAGATTTAGCTACATCTTCCAAAACTAACACCAAACTTAACCCGACCCCTAAAAAGAAGATCCAATCTCCTAGATCTCATACCCCAACCTCACCAACCACACCCTTATCACCTTCACCCTTTCATCCATCCTAGGACCTCACCCCTCGACCCTGGCCAAGAAACCCCCATCCACCAGTAAACCAAGAATGCAGCAACCCATTTCCCCATCACAGACCTCTAATATACCCAAGCGACCCACACAACCTCTGCCCTCACCTGTAACCTTCTTACCACCCATACCTCCAATACCATCAATAACTTCTTCACTACCCATGACACTTCCTTCTCTTTCACTCACGCCTCCTACCCAACCCACACCACCTACCTCCACAGCACCTCAGTTACCCCCATGGGTAACCCACCCTCTTCCACCATCTACTTTTCCCTCCACATCTCATGCACCCGTATCACCTTTACCCAAAAAGATGCAACCTAAAGCTAAAAATCCGCTACCCTCCAATAAGGTAGTTAAACCAACCACACCTTCTATTTCCAGTTCATCTACCATGCCCCTACCCAAGCAGATACGACCAACACCTAAGACCACACCACACACCAAACTAGTAGCCCAACCTACTCCCCCTCTTGTAAAGACTCTTCCTCCACAGTCAGCCACACCTATACCCAAACCCACATTCACCTCCCATTGTGATCCATTAGCAGGATCCTACGCCAAAATCCTAACCAACCTCCTCGAAACTTCTGTCATCACATTACCACCTCTTAGACCTTACGACCCACTCAAACCCAAACCAAAAGGGTTTGACAAAACCAAAATTTGTGCCTACCATCATGTGCCAGGACACGATGTAGAGAACTGTAAGGCTTTGAAAACCGCTCTTGTCCAATTGTGTCCTCCTGAAGAAAACTTTGACGATGATGATCTTCTTGATGAGGACCCCATTTCACCTTCACCAATTTCCACAGATCTTCCCTCATTGCCTACTCAGCACCAAAATCTCCACCCCCACAACTCTTAGATCCATCCCCAGATTCAAAATTAACATGGTTCACATAAGAGAGTTGGCCAAACCACCACCCAAATGCCAATGCACCCTACTCATCTCACAAGGCTCATATCCACCACTAGGGTTTTGTCCCTCTTGCCGCTATACCTTCCATGACACACCCTCTTCATCCACCTCCCCTCAGATTAACATGATCAACATTGCCACCCATGCTCAGAAAGACAAGGGCAAGGAGAAAGCAAGTGGCCCATCAACCAACCCTGTACCCAATATACCATCCACACCCACACCCAAAGTCATCATTTGAGGTCCTGCATATCCCATTTCTGATGGGGTCACACATCACACAATGCTAAAACAACTACACCAATCCCCCCTCAAAATGTCTTTATATGACCTCATCCAGACCTCAGAGTCACATCGTCAAGCCCTCATGGAGGTCCTTCAATCTATCAAATTCTTACCAAATGACCCCACACCCATAGCCTCCATCATTACCCCTCACCACGTAGCCTCTCTCACTAGGTCTTCACCTTCCTCTACACCTTCACCCACTCGCCAAGTGGCCACCCTCAGTTTTGCAGATGAAGAGATCACTCCCTTCCAGTCTGATGACCCCGACCCCACTCTTTTCATCTCTATTTTTATCGATAATATACACATACGACATGTTATGATCGATGGTGGTGCTAGCATTAACATCATCTCCTCCCATGCATATGACCAAATGTAAATACCTACCCATTGCATGCATAGTAACCCCATTATGTTGTGTTCCTTTAATGATGCCATGACCTCTACACTGGGTACCATTGTTCTCCATGTCCGCGTAGGTCCCCGCACCATCCCAAACTTTTCTATGTCCTAGAAGGGGAGTTCCAGTATAACTTGCTGCTTGGCCGACCTTGGATCCATGCTATGGGTTGTGTCCCTTCGACGTTACATCGATGCCTCAAATTTGAACACGAGGGACATAATTACACCATCCCTTCCAACCCCTCACCTTTCAAGACCTGTAACATGCTATATCGACCCAATGATGTGCTTGTACCGGTCAAGGCATCTGCCACCAAAACCACTTCACCTCCACCCATGAGCCCATCCACCAAAATTGCCACTACTTCTGTTGTGTCTAACCTCACTATCCCTACTGCAGTTGTAGCCTCTACCACTAGGTGCCCCTATCTCCCCTTCATCTAGCGAGCCATCTATACCCGCTACCCACATACCAACTACTGATCCCTTAGAAGGTGTTTTTCAATGCCTCACTCTGGGGGAATACCACCTATACAATATTGATACCTTCCTCACCCCACAAGAGTATGGGAATCTACGTCAACACCCCAGTTATGACATTCACATTGGTGACATTTTCCCTTATGGCCCTCCCCACCTTCACACCAATCTAACATATGGGGGACTTGATATGGCCACCTATAAACCCAACCTCCATCCCAAACCCAACCATTTTCCTCTGACCTACACTCCCTCACTAACCACCATTTCACTCACACTTTCCTCCACCGGTGCACGTGGAAAGGATTTGGCTTCAGTTTTTATGAACAAGGCCACCACACTGTCATCTCTTGTACCTCTCGTAAACACAATGACCGTAGTGGCATTGGTTTTGATGCTCCATCTTCTAAGAAGGTTCACATCGACCTTATTCAGGATGAGAAATCTTCCCCCTCTCATTCACCCACATTACCATCCTCACCCATGGAGTCCATAGATCCTGAATCTATACCTCCTAACTTTTTTTTTCATAAACACCATTTCCCTGGGACCACTGACCTATCAACGCGATGGTGAGGCTCCCTCTTCTCTCCCATTCCTATATCCTGACATGATCGATGATGATACACCTTCAATTAACGTCATTCAATGTCAGGATGATGAGTCCATCCTCACCTACCTTGGTGCAGAAGACTCTTATATTCACCGGTCGTTACCCTCTGAGACACAAACCATGTTGAATGAATCGACCATCGAAATCAACATTAATACTCAAGATGACCCACACATTCTAAAGATCAGCCAATCCTTAGATGCTACTGAATAGGAAGCCTTCACCTCTTTCCTTCAGGACCATAACAACACATTTTCTTGGTCCTATGCCGATATGCCTGGTATCGATCCTAAAATCATGGTTCACAATATCATACCCATTCCTGATGCCAAACCTATCAAACCAAAGCTATAGAAAATGCATCCTCACATTGCTCTTCTGGTCAAAGAAGAGCTTCAGTGCCTTCTCTCGGTTTCCTTCATTCTACCCATTGATTATCCCCAATGGATTTCTAACATCATTCCTATCACAAAAGTGATAGGGGGACTCTGCATTTGCACAGATTTCCATGACCTCAACCTCACCTATCCCAAAGATGATTTCCCACTACCAGGCATTGACCAACTAGTTGATCTCACTGCTGGCCATGAAATGTTATCACTCATGGATGGTTTCTCAAGCTACAATCAAATATTACTAGCTCCTGAGGATCAACACAAGACTACCTTCATCACCCCTTGGGGGAATTTTTGCTATTGAGTCATGCCATTTGGTCTCAAAAATGCTGGTGCTACATATCAGTGGGCCATGAATTACATCTTCCATGACATCATGCATCACATATTGGAGGATTACGTAGATGATCTGCTTGCCAAATCCAAACACAAAACCAAACACCTACCCATTCTTAAAGTCATCTTTGACCACCTCATCAAATATTGTGTTCATCTTCAACCAAAAAAATGCATCTTTGCGGTACTTTCAGGGAAACTCCTAGGTTTCATCATTTCTTTGCATGGCATAGAAGTTGATCCTGCTAAATTCAAGGCTATCCTTGAAATGCCGCCACCCACTAATCTCCATCAACTTCACAGCCTACAAGGAAAATTGTAATCAATTCGTCATTTTATCTCCCAGCTTTCTGACCACTGTCAACCATTCCATCATCTTCTCAAGAAAGATGTTTCATTCAAATGGGATGATGACTGCCATAAATCCTTCAAAGCCTTGAAACAATACCTACTTCAACCACCAGTGCTCATTCCTCCTAAGGATGACCAGCCCTTCTACCTATATATTTCCACCACTGACCATTCTCTAGGTGCCATGCTCACTCATCGCGACGACCAACACCGAGAGCAAGTGGTTTATTACATAAGTCGTACCCTTCTTGACTACAAAACTAGATATACCCATGCCGAAAAACTTTTCCTAGCCTTAGTTTTCATCACCACCAAACTCCGCCATTACCTACTCAACCACAAAACCTTTGTCATTACTAATACCGACCCATTACACTACATGTATGCCAAACCTTATCAAAATCAACGTGCCGCATGCTTGGCTTATGCTTCTGGCTGACCTCGACCTCAAATTCATCCATCAAAATTCCATCAAAGGCCAAACTATCGCCGACCAATTGGCCGATGCACCTATTTCCGGGGATCAACCCTCTAACTTCGACTTTCCAGATGAGTCTATTGCTACCCTTTCCCTGGATGAACCCGCTTACCAAATGACACTCTTCTTCAATGGCTCCAAGTGTCAGCGTGGGGGTGGGGCTGGTGTTATCCTCATTCCACTTGATGGTGAACCTATGCCTTTGTCTTTCAAACTTGATTTTGATTGTACAAACAATATTGCTGAATACGAAGCACTCGTATTGGGTCTCCAGGCTGCTTATGCCTTAGATGTTAAGTCAATCAACATCTTTGGTGATTCTCAGTTGGTCATAAACCAAGTCAATGGTATATACCAGTGTCATAATGAGATACTTCAAAAGTATAAGCATCATGTGGACATACTTTTGACCACCTTCGACCGTTACGCCCTTCAAACCACCCCACATTCTACCAATAAATTTGTAGATACCATGGCCTGCTTGGCTTCTCAGATACCTACTTCACCCACTGACTCTAAAATCTTTGTCACCATACAAAGACTACAATCACCCTCTTATTTTCCTCATGAAGTTTACTCTATCGGAACCACTGCTCCTGACCCAAGTGACCTTTGGTATAAGCAATACACAGACTATCTTTCCCTCTCCATTTTACCCACTGATCTCACTCGTAATGGACAACATGCCTTCCTTAAAAGTGTCTCACGTTATGTCATCATGGGTGGTCTTCTATACAAATGTGGTTTTGACAACATTCTCTTGCGATGCCTTACCAGTTCTGAAATTCCTTACACCATTAAGGAAGTCCACGATGGGATTTGTGGAGGCCACTTTAGTGGTCTCGCTGTCACAAAACACATTCTTCACCTAGGCTATTACTGGCCAACCCTGAACCATGACTGTTGTGATTATGTCAAACACTACGTAAAATTCCAGCAACATGCTAATCTCCATCACACCCCTAGTCATGCCTTACAGGTCACGTGAGACCTTTGGCCTTTCTCTCAATGGGGTTTGGATCTTGTCAGTGAGATCAACCCCCATTCTTCACAATGCCACCAATGGATCATAACCGCTACTGAATATTACACTAAATGGGTAGAATCCATTCCCCTCATTTCCACCAAAGTTGAGAAAATATGTGAATTCATCAACCATCACATCATCTGTCGCTTTGGTGTCCCTCACCGCATTATCACGGATAACAGAAAACAATTCAAAAACAAAACCCTACGCAAACTATGTGATGCTTTTGGCATCCAACTTAGTTTCTCATCACCTTATTACCCGCAAACCAATGGTCAAGCTGAATCAACCAATAAAACCTTGAACAAAATTCTTATGAAGGTGGTCAATGATACTGGGAAGGATTGGCATACACACATTCCTTTCACCTTGTGGGCTTACCGCACTAGTATTCACACTTCGACTGCTGCCACCCCCTTTTCTCTGGTCTACGGTACTGAGGTTGTCTTACCTCTCGAAGTCTAGATTCCATCCCTCTGCATCTCACTACAAGACATGCTCAACGACGATGACTTTCACCAGGATCATTTGGCACAACTTGAATTATTAGATGAACATCCTCTCAACACCTTGGACCATCTCCAAATCTACCAAAAATGTATCAAACGTGCCTATGAAAAACATGTTCATGAATGAACCTTTCAAGTCAGTGACCTCATCCTGAAGGAAAATCAACATGTAACCAAAGAGGAGAAAAGTAAACGGGGAAAATTTTCTCCTAATTGGCTTGGACCCTATATCGTCACCCATGCCTATGGATCAGGTGCTTATCATTTGTCTTCACTCGAAGGTAAACCTGAACCTGAGCCCCTTAATGCCTTGCATCTTCGACCATTTTATTGTTGATATCAAGTCCTATATCACTTTCTATCAATTGGTCACTCATCCCTTGAGCGTTGTTCACCTTCCATTATTACCCATTTTGAGGATCCACGACTAAACAAGAATCATGTGATTACCTGTCACCTTTTAGCCTTGTCTTCAATATGAGTACCATGGCTCTGCTCATAGCATGATTCTCATGGATACTTTTTGTCTTCTTCAAGATGGAATCCCATGGTCATTCATCACTCAAAACCACCTCTTTCATAGTTAATCTTTGTGTACTATGATCTTGTCTTCTAAAACAAGAACCTAATCATCCTCTATAATCTTGTCCATGACTTAAACGTCTAAAAAAAAAAAGGGATAGAACTCCTTGAGTCAAACTTCCAGCAAAAAGATGACTCCCTCAAAAGGGATATCTCTTCTCCATATTCTACCACTATCAATAGACTGCTCCCTTGAAGGACAGCTATATATGGTCATTACAAAAATATAATAAATATTCAGAAGCTTCCCGCATCGATCAGCTTCATGAAGACCTCAAGGAGATAATATATTCATCCCATATAGACTTCCCGCATCGATCAGTCTATTAAAAACAAACAAATCAAGAAAAAGATGAAATTTTCATCATGGACTTGCCTATTTTGGATTCTGGGTTTCTTGTTCCAAAATACACGTCGTCGTACACTAAGTTACGCTAAACCTCTCATTCTCACCTCCTTGTCTTTTTCACCTAAATTCCTCGTTACTCAAGGGACTTACCGCAAACATGACATTTCGTGATCATGTGACTTTTCTTCACCCTTAAAATAGTCCATTATGCAAGGCCTGTAGGGTCTTACATTCATAAGCCCATCTAGGGTATGGTAGACTCATCAGGGTTCTTATCAATTAAGCAACTCTTTTACCACCTCTTACCATTCACCTTCCTCATTACCTATTGATTATCCTATACAGGACCAGATCCTCGGCACATGTATTTAAAAATCAATCAACCATACCTACAACCTAAACTCAATCATGCCTATGACCTACATCACCCATGCCTAACACCTATCAACCATTCCACTATTTCACCCTAATCTTCCCTAGCTTATGGGAGAACTACATCAGCCTAAAGTCCCTTTTTGCTAAGACTATGTAGGCAGCACTCTGAGGGCATGGGGCCCTTGGAGGTTAGCTCAGCCACTCTCTACCCTAACCAATTCCCTCTCCCCCTTTCCTAGTCACATTCTACCCTAGTTAGTTTCCTTTTTATATCAATAATTGGAAATTAAACCAAACAAACAACAATTGCTTCACATCTTTACCATCATCACTCATACATTCATTATGTCTACCATTTCTTTACCATTATCATGCATTTTACTACAACACATCTTAACATGATCCAAATCATCATTAATTACACAAATTAATGAATTAAAAACTCAACCAACCTCAACTCAACCATACCTAAACCAACCTAAACTCAATCATGCCTAAGTCAACCTGACTCAATCCATGCCTAAGTCAACCTGACTCACTCCATGCCTATGACCTACTCACCTATGACCTACTCAATCCATGCCTATGACCTGACTCCATGCCTATGCCATGCCTTATGACTCCACCACACGACCCTGACTCCATCATACTTAATTCACCTAGTTTCCATCACATACACAAATAATAATGGAAATTAAAACAAGTACACCATCCATAGTATAAATATCATCATCTATAAATCATGACGTCTGTGTATACATACATATGTACACTGATACAAATGAATACAAAAATCTCAAAAACCCTCATGTACATCCTCACCATCTTCGGCACGTAGGCTGGTATATGATCAAAATCAATCAACTCTCGTATACATCCTCACTCTCTTTGGCACACAGGCTGGTATATATCAAAAATAAATAACTATACAAAATAGGAGGTACATACAGCTATCAAATATCACCCTACTGGAAATCCTCCATATCTATCTCACTATCTCCTCCTCCTCCTTGGCTCCTGTACAACATCCTGCTAACATCTCACCACCCATCATGGGTCATGGCTGGGTCCCTGCTGGTACCGCACCTGGAACTGGCCTCTGTGAACTGGTGGCCTCACCCTGACCCTGTCTCGGGGCTCGCTGGCCCCCGGTGCTCTCCACACTATGGGTGTGTGACCTGGTCCTCTCACTCGAGGCCTGTTGTGCCCTGTACTCTCCATAGGATAGAAAATCTATCCCTGCCACCATCAAAATATCCTGATAATACCTAGCCTCACCTAGGGCATCCCAGAATCTAGCTACGGGTACTATCTGTGGTGGCCCCATTGGCCTCTGACCCTATCCCTGTGCCTGTGCCTATCCTGAGGGACCCTGTCCCACTCCTGCCTGTATCTAGGTCTGAAGAGTCACAACCTACACCTGTGTAGTGGCCAACTGGCCCTACAAACCTGTAACATGCACCTGTAGGGTGGCCACCTATATCCCATCACCATCACCACCCTGTGTGGGTGCCTGTCCCTATGCTATCTGAGGCCTGTAAACTAGCCACCTGTGCTTGTAAAGTGGCCACCTGTGCCTCTGCACCTGTCAACTACCCCTGCACCATCCCCAGCTATGTAATCAAGGTAGCTACCTACCCCTGTAGGGCGTCCCTCTGAACAGTGATGGTGGCTAAATCCGGCTGCCCCGGCCTCAGTGGTACTGCTCGTAGGTGTGCAACCCACCACTGTCTATATCTGTCAGTCACCTCGGCATCATCGATCCACCGGTCTCTCACCTGCTCCTCCTACCCTGTAGGCACTGTCAGCTGGGGCAGAGGCAACGACCTCTCCATGTCATCCCTCCTGTACTGTGGGAAGGGTGGAGGTATATCCTGTGATAGCCCAAACTATCATCTAACCCTGTCTATGGGTATCATCTTGTGCTCTCTGACACATCACCCCTCTATCCATCTGAGTAGCTGCAATCCATCTAGCTCCACAACCATCTGCCCATATGATGGATAACCCACATAGGGCCTCCAAATGATGTCTACGCTAGATAACCCCTCTAGTAAATGCCTATAGTAGGTGACATCATGCATCACCCTCCCCACTCGACACTCTCCAATAACAGGCACCCATCGCCTGTAGCCCACTCGAACAAAACCTGGCTTGAATGCATCAGCCCAGGGCATACCAACTGGGTGCACACACACAATGTGCTCATATGCCCAACAATGAAGTAGGAAAGTGCAACACAAGATGAACCTCCATTGCCACCCATACGCCCATAACTCCCTGTATAGCTACACTAGGAATGCTGGTGCCCATGCAAAATGGGTCCTGGTCCACAACCATATCATGTAGGACCCCCATCAATGATCGTGGGAATCTCCCACCCTCTGCATCTGGCAGTGTAAAACAGCAGACTACCTCCATCAACAACACTACTAGCCTAGTCTCCTCTGGACGAGCCAAGTACATCTCTCCATAGCTCATGTTGGCACTATGAAACCTCATCTCCACCAACCCCTCACCAAATACTATCAGCATCAACTCCTCAGACACCTCTGAGGAGATCGAATATACCTGTGTCCCCAATATTGGTAACCACAGGATCCTATACACATCCTCTAGGGTGACCGTGATCTCACCCGTCGGTAGATGGAATGTGTTGGTCACTGAATCCCATATGTCGATGAGGGCAACCATCAAATTAGGCTTCCGGACTACATGCCGGTAGCGTCTGACCCCAATCAGGCCAACCTCTACAACATGCTACCAATCCTCAGCTGTTGCACCTCCTTGAACTGTCACGAGCAGGGGAGGCACCCTATCTCACATCCGTAGCTGGTCTCTTGCCTGCATCCAACAAAACATCACATTAATACACCTTGATCATACCCACAATCACTCTTGACACTTCACCTACACCTATTACCCTCCCTCTTTTTCCCCTCGTAACTTACCTTCTTATCACATATTCTATCTACCCACCCTAACCCTAACCCACTATCGATCATACCATACCTCTTTCAACCTCTTACCCATGCTCTTTTTTTCATCAACAACATCTTCTTTGCCCACTATCTATCTCCACCCAACCACCCTAGGGATCTTTTGGCCCCTTTTTCTCCACATGATGACCAATACCGGTTACTTCTAACCGACCACGGTCTATCCCAAACTGACATCGGTCACCTTATCTGTGACCGGTACCAGCTAAACACCACCAATGTTGGCCACCCCTTGACCAATGCCGGTCACTGTCACGTAGAAATCCATGACACCCAAACCCCTTTTTTCCTAAAACACTCCTTTCTTCTCACCCATTCCTACCTAAATCTACCCTCATCTCCTCCCCACCCCTCGTACACCTAACCACACCTCTACCCATTCCTATTTTACCCAATTTTTCTTCCCAAATTCAAATCCTCTTTTCCCCCCAAAATCCCGTATTCCCTCCCTAACCTATATACCCAATCTACCTCCCAAACCAATGCAAGAGATTGAATCTTACCTCATCACACTACCATCTCCATGGTGGCACGTTGGGCCGCTACACTGGTGGTCCACCCGATCCCTCTCCCGCCTCTGTCATGTCCAATCACCAAATCCAATCCTCCTAACCTCCACCCAATCACAATCAATCCCCTTGTGCTCATGAACCTGTCTACCTGGCTCCTCTAACCAACCGGATCCCTCCACCTCAGCAGGATATCATCCCTCATCTTTTTCTCCCGAAAAAGCACAACTCGTTCAACACTCTGTCATTTTCACAAAAGATAAAACATACAAATGAATCCGTATTATACGGATTTTTCTTTTTATATACCCACGTTGACCTGACCAACGTTGGTTATACCTAAACCGACATCGATCATGTGCCCCAGCTCACCATGGTTAGTTATACTTGAGACCGACATCAGTCCTCTTCCCCCAATAAACCGTGATCGGCTTACCTAGACCATCATCGGTTACGTATGACTGACATCGGTTACCTGTCCTATTCTTGCCCATACCCTTTCCCCATTACTGACCCCACTTAACCAACCCAACCACCATTTGACCTTACCCACCCTTATTGCAACCAACCTCCATGCCTACCTTACCTATACTTGTCCTTAATTACATTTTGGGACTTGTTATTTTACCCATACCTCGGCCCTACCCGTGTTGTGACCTAGCTACTTAGACCCGAAACATTATTAGTGACCTATAAACTCATGTGCTCACTATACCTTGTGACACTGTTACCCATGTTGTTTGACCTAATGACCTTACCTTGCCTCTTTCTGTGACTCTTTATCCTGACCCAACCTTTAGTGTACCAGAACATACCTAAATGTTCCTACACCTGACCTGTGAAGTGCTTCCACACCATATCCTATACCTTGGATACCAGAATCACCTCAACCTTGTTTGGATAAACCTATCAACCTTAGACAATGTAGAGTTTGCATGCTCTTCAACCTGGTACTGTGCTGCAGTTTATACGTGTGCGTGTGTTTGACTGTTACTACCTTTGACCCTGGCCTATTACCTAGATTACCCAATTGGACCTTTACCCCCTTACCCCCATTGTCCACCTTCCTCTTCATCACATTCACCTTTTATCAAACCACTCACTGATTCTGTCTTCTACCACATTAGTTCCTAGTTTGAGGGGGATCACCTTCACCCACACATGGGGCAACCACATCTTATTTTTGTCAGCATCACTTACCAATACAAGCTACACAACAAAAAGGGGCAAAATGTAGACACCAAAATTGGGTCACACTCTCCTTGACCCCTTGTTAAATAATCAACTTGAACACACTCACCTAACCATGGCACCTTGCACCCCACACTAATATTAATTTAATTTAATTAATCTATGTCCTCACAATATTTATTATTTAATTATCCTAATTAGGATAATTCCCACCCCACCACCTCACCTAAACACCTCACCTCGTCACCTCACCCTAAGTCTATTCTTAGTATGTTGTCATAACTAACTAAGACCTAACTAAACCCTAAAAATCAAATCCTACATCCCCTCTAACCACATTCCCGCATAAGAAAAGGTAACTCCCGCTCTTTCCCAGATGAATAGAGAGATCTGGTAGAAATCATTGCCATGATCTCCTATTTTTAGTAAACCTAGGGAATCCCACCCTAACCAACATTGGTCACCCCTGAACCTGGTCAACCATCATCGGTTACCTTTTATTCCCTTTGGTAACCTTATTTGGAGGTTGGCATATTCTGAGAGCAAGGAAGGAGACCAGAGCTACATGCAAGAGAAACAAGCATCCTTTTACGCATCCATACATCCAAAGCCATCACTAGGATCAATCATAGAGCCATTTTATTCATGGGAGCTCTCTGGGAAAGCACCACTACAGGACCATACACGTATTCTCTATTCAACCACCTCCATCACTCAGCCATCATATACTTAACAAAGTAAGTATGGCCCTAACCAGTATGGTTTATTTCAGTTAGTAATCTTTATTACTCCTGTTATTAATATATTCTTTGCATGTTTATTGCTTCATCACCCACTTGCTTGTGAACTCAAAAATCCCTTCACCCATATCACCAAATCACCTATCCTCACCTGTTGTATACTTCTGAGCATACCTAAGATCTCTACAGACCTCCCCATTCACTCGCCCAAACTTTATTTGACCTCAGATCACCCCTGCCATTTAATCTATTTTGAGTTTCTTTTACCTCAACCATACCGACATTGGTTATCCAAAACCATCATCGGTTCTACCTAAACTGGCATCAGTCACATTTAGCCAATGTTTGTCTCTATGTTTTACACCTTGACCAAGAACAGACCCAACAATCACCCTACCAGTTGACCTAAATAACCCAGAATCTGACCCTGACTAGTCCCAATACCTTGACAGACACCTCACCTCTCAGATCCAACTATAGCCTAGCTTGTTGTGATTGGATTTGCTTATTGTATTTGAATGAGATACCTAAATCATATCAACTACAGTAGGACCTTGTTTATTTCTAGCATTAACTTGTTTTAAATAGTGGATTAACAGCCGTCTAGGAAGTATCACACTTCCTGGAACTAGCATACGCTAGGCAGTCCACTATCATATATCATTTAACTATATTTTTGTGTTCTTGTTTTCTATTACAGGTAGTTCCTCCTAGCCAAAAGGAAGCTCTCACATTCAGATGTGGATCAAGAAGTTAGAATGCGTGCAACAACCATCAACTGACCAACATTTAACAGGTATTCCTCCTTGGCCCTTACCCTTATCTGTTTCGTCATTTCGAAAAGGTAAAAAAAAATGGTGAAACACCCTCTCTTATGTATTTTAAGATTATACATGTATTGAAAGAACCAATACACTAATATAATTTTTTACAATTAAGGTTGGAAGTTACTTTATTAGAATAGTTCCTAGTTTCCTAACATTACGTAGCTTTTATTGTTATGTATTACATAAGAAAATGTAATAAAACTGTTATCCACAATCACACCCTCTTTAGGTCATTTTGATAGATTGCATATTCATTTGAACTTGGACAAGGTATGAGCTAGCAAAAATGGGAAAACCCATTGTTTAGGACCTTCCTTTCTTCCTTGTAAAGCTCCTCATTTCCATACTTCATCAAAAATCAAGAAATTTGGGTCTTTTGAGTGTATTGCGGGTTTTATGAGCAGTGGAGGAACAGTTCCCTGGGGTCATGAGTTATTCACACAAGTCTTCTAGCTGTAGGATAAAAAAATAGTGTAGTGTGGATGTATCGGGTGTTTTAGGAACTGGTGGAATGGTTATGTCAGGATTTAAGTTCCCCACATCATCCTTCTTGCCGTAACAAAGGATTTTGAGCGAGTAAGAAGTGTGGTGCGAGAGAGAGAGGAAATACGGGAACTAACAGAATATAGAGAATGGTTCTACAGGGCCTTACATTACTTGCATGCCCATTTAAACTGACAAACAAAGGGAGTCACATGAGATAAAGTTTTAACTAGTGTGAAGTGAAGAATGAAGTGCGGGGGAAACAGAAACCAAGCGAGGAGGTGAGGTGAATATTTGGGAGAATTGGAGATTATGAGCACTAAGGTAATGGGTAGAATTGTTCCACAATTCCACCTCACATCTGATTCTCTTCTCAGAATGAAAAAACAACGACTCCTACAGAAAAAGAGAGCTTGAGTGGAAAAATGGTAACAGTTCTTCAGTTCCATGAGTTCCTTGATTATCCAATCCACTCAAATAGAAGTACACAATAATGATTATTACGGACTATGGAGTCATGTTGAGAACCACGTGTTCCTCCTTGATCCCCTGAAATCCACATGGCCATATCATTAACCTAGGTCCTCCAAATTTGACAAAATTGGTACCGTTGGAAAGATATCAACATGCAATACAACATATAAATTTGAAATATTGAATTAGGTGAGGGTAGGTGGGTGAAAAATAGAAAAATGTCTCCAACATTAAAAGATGTAGCCACAGGTAGCCAAACAACCAAATTTGATGAAGTATGGTGTGCATCCTTCTCCTGTAACTAAAGTATCATTGTGGAGTAGTATTGTAAGGGTGCAAATACCTGTTTTCAAAAAATTAATGCATGTTCCTAGTGGTTGAAAGGGAAATAAGAGTTTCTCTCTTTTCTTTCTCTCTCTCATCTTCTATATAATGTAAAACCTCTAATTTGTGAGGAGGGGATCTTTTAAAATGTAAAGAAACTCTATCAAAATTGTTCCTAAGAAGCTGTGAGTTGTAGACCTTCATTTGATCTTGGAAATGTGTTATTTCTTGTGCCTTATTCTTCACATGTAATGGTATGTGCATACTTTGAAAGAAATAATATATATATATATATATATATATATATATATATATATTATATGGTATTTCTCAACCCTGACTTGTGTTTTGTTGCATTTCCTTGCCTCTCCATTCTTGGTGTTATATTTTGTTCATGTATTTTCTCACTTATAGGTTCATCTTGTTGTGTTTCATGGAGAGTAGATGGTAAGTAAAGTTTTGGGTTTGTGTCACCTCTATTTGTCATCTCCCTTCTCCATTTTCCTTCTCCCTTTCCCCTCATTAGAGTATACTCACCTCTTCTTGGTGTTATCACCTCCCCTTAGCTTGGAATTTTCCCTTTTTATACATCTCTCTCTCACTCTAGTCCCTTGGATTAATAGAATAGGGTTAGATAGTTGCATTCCCTTCCTTAGGAGTATTTTATCATTAGGATTAGGTAGAGGAACCAACCTTCTTTGGAGTTTTTTCTCAAGTAGCAAGTATCAAAACTTGGAGACAATCCCATGTTATCGAAAAACACTGATTGCTCATCCATACATTAATGCAAATAAGAGGGTACTAGTTTTTGGTGATAACAAAAACTTAACAAGGGTGTAAAAATTTGGAAATCGCTGTGGGGAACCAATGTGAAAATATTATTTCCTATAACCACATTCCTTTTTTTTAATCATTTGAAGGAGAAAGGGCGTGTGGTGTGCATATAATTGAGGAAACATATTTAAGATACATCTCAAAACAAAAGGAATGGTGAATCAATACTTTCAATGTCAATAGTTATTTTTAATTTCAGCCCTTATGTTTTCTTGTAGTTATAACAAATGTAAATTCAAGGGGAGTTTTCTTGTGCATATCATGGACAATTTAGAGACACAAATATGTGGAGTGGACTTACATCCCAATTTAGTGATTTCATGCACATTTGTAATTAGGTTTTTTTTCTCTAGCTATCAGGGTAACAATTAGGGGTTCCCTTATCAATAGTCCTGATGGCGTTGTTTGTCAATCAACAATGACATAAAATTGGATTTAATATTTTTTATATTTTATTTTTGTATGACATCAAACATTTTGATTGGACAAAATTTACTTTGTTAGATAAGATAAATACATGAATGGAAAAAGTGAAATAAAAAGGTGAGAATTAAATACCTACATATATCACACCTAATCCATGGATCAAATTTTTCATACTGAAATAATATTTTCTATCAGTGCTCAAAATTATCACCTTCATATCCGCTACATTATTTAGGTGAGTGCAATTTGTGCTAAAAGTGGCCAAAGTAAAAAAGGGGAAATCCAATAGGCTTAATGTTCAAAACCCAACCACACTTCTTGCTTCGTGTCTTCATATGTTTGATATGAAGGATGAATAAAACCACATGATAAATAGTTTCCAAAATGGATAAGATGCATTATCGTTAACATAATAAAATATAACACAGATTAGAATAATTATTTAAAATTAAAAATTACACATCTTCACCTGGGTGGACAGAGTAATGTGAGAAATTAGTAATGGGCAGTCTTTGCTCATATTTTAACCATATAGTTGACATAGTTTATTAAAATATAACCAAAATGTCCTACACACATAATTAATGGTGTCATGGTGAGCCCAAATGGGCTTCGCACATGACTTCCTCAACACTTTGACATTATTTTTCAACAAACCTGGATATATCAGAAATTTTTCCCCATTCACAACCATGGAAGAAATGGTGCTCACATCCTTCATCCATGAGAGCTATCTATAGTTTTATTTCTAGTGAGGGAAACCATCCTTAACATTTAGTTTGGGATGTTTAGTGGTAGCAACAGAGTGACTATCATAAAATGGGATTTTTTATTTCTTTTGGCATCAAAGTTTTCGATTGGAGAATTTTTAATTTGTTACATCAAAATAATACATGAATAAAAAGTTGGAAATAAAAAGTTGTGAATTAAATACCTATATATCCTACACCCATTCCATGACTCACATTGTTCCTATCCAAATGATATCAGCTATATGTGATTCACTGTATTGTCTTAATCTCTCTTGCACTATTCATGTGAGTGTGATTTATGTTTAAAGGGATAAAATTAAAAATGGGGAATATCTAATAGGTTTCAAGTTTGAAACCCAACCATAATTCTAGCTTCTTGTAGCACTTTATAGCCCACCTTTTTAGTTTGAAGATTGAATAATTTAGGAAAGTGGGATAAGTGCAAACAACCATATTGAGCCCCTCCAATAGTTGGACATATGAGTGATAGGTAGATTATTAATATATTAGATATTTATAAATTAGAAAGTTTTTTAATCTAATAATAAACAAAATTATCTTATCCAATGATAAATTAGATTTCCCTGGGGTTAAGATACCCAACTTTCTTTTAAAAAAAATGATGAATAATATATCACTCACATCATGTTCATTTTGTTTCATAATTTTTTTGAACAAAATCACACAATCACTAGCATCTGATGTGGATGAGATGTAGTCTCTTTAATGTAAAAAATCCAACACAAAACATAATAATTTTTTCTCATTAAAACTTATGAATCTTCACCATAGTGGATTGAAGAATGTAAGAACATGGTATTGGGTGGTCCTGAGCCTCCTCCATACTTTAACCATACATTTGACAAAATTGATTAAAAGAAAACTGCTAGGCACGATGGCTCCATAATCTAATGGACTCAACACATTTTAAATATAACATCCTATAAAATTTTATAGTCTTATCCTACAAACCTGAATACAATAAATGTTATTCCTTTATTGTACTCAGGGAAGAAATGACACCCATGTCCTTCATCCATAAATGTTTTCTATTATTTTATTGTCTATAAGGAAAACCATCCTTGGCATGTACTAGGGGTTGTGTAGTGGCGACAACACAGTGACTACCATAAAATGGGATTTATAATATTTTGGCATCAAAGTTATTGATTGGATAATGTTTAATTTATTGGATAAGATGGTGGCATAAATGTAAAGATGGAAATTAAAATTTGGGAATTAAAGACCTATATGTAACACACGTATTCTATGGTTGAGATTGTTCCTACCCAAATAATATATACTATTGATCCAATTTATTTTCTTAATCTCGTTTGCATTATTCATATGATTGAAATTTATGCTTAAAGGGACCAAAATAAATAAGGGAAAAATCCAATAGATTCAAGGTTCAAAATCTAACCACACTACTTTCTTCTTGTAGTAATTTGTAGCCCCACCTTTTAATTTGGAGCTCAAGTAATTGTGGGAAATAGGTGATAAATGAACAATCATCTATATTGAGCCCCTCTAATGGTTGGCCATATGAGTGAAAGGTATATTTTATTTACCAGTCAAACTTTTTAATTTTTAATTTTTATTTTTGTATGGCATCAAGGTCATTAATTGGATGAAATTTAATCTTGGAGATAAGATGAAGACATAAATGGAAAGTTGGAAATTTGAATTTTGGAATCAAATTCCTGTATGTATCAAATCTATTCCATGGATATAATTTTTCTTGCCAAAATAATATTTGATATACGTTCTTCACTTTACATTCTTGATCTTTCTCACAATATTCACATGAGTGCAATTTCACATAAAGGGGTCAAAATAAAAAAAATGGGTTAAATGAAATAAAATCCAAGTTTGAAACCCAATCATAATTCTTTCCAGGGTTCATTTTAAGGGCCCCCCTCCAAAAAAGCTTTAGAATATTTTGGAAAATATCTGAAATTGAATTTCGAAAAAAGGTGAATATCCATAATGACGTTTTATGGCAAAGGCGATTCAATATGCCATAGATTTATAGAGTTTTACAAGGTTGTTGCACGTGAGTTAGGATGATGTCCAACAAGATAATGCCAATATTAGACAGTTTTTGGGTAGACATCTATCAACTTAACCGTAGACGACACTTTATTAGATGACCAACTCCTGCCTAGCTATCTCTCCCTAGAATAGACAAGCATCTCTTTTGTAACTGTATCTTCCAATCCTCTCGTCTCACACATAGTTTCTCAAACAGACATCATTATCTTGGTTGTTTCTAAATGATTGGATAGATGGATACATGGATGGATGCTACAGGTCTTCAAGATACAAGGTTGGGTGATAAACAAGTGTATGTAAGGGGGTACGATGGGTGATGGGCTAGAAGGAAACTACGTTGGAAGACTGTGGGGTAGGATGACAACTTTGTTGGATGACCATGGGGTAGGATGACAACTATGTTGGATGGAATATTGTAGAACGGATGAAAGTGGGGCAACAGTGGTGTAGGAGGACATGATTGGAGGGTCGTCTATGTACCAAAAAAGGAAACACATTTCTTTTTGTTGATAACTTGGATGATTAATGTATATGTGCTAGGGAAATAAAGAAAAAACTACCCTAACCTAGTTGGATTTGATTCTTATCAGATATTACTAGGCAAATTTATCTTGACCAAGCTTTCTCGCATAGTCAATGGACTTTTGCTTCAGTTTAGCAGAGATAAATACCTTTGACGAATTTGAATGGATGTAGTTGGAAAACTTGAAAAGAGTTTGCAAGAATCAAATTGGAAACGAGGCACCACGAAGTAGTTGCACTCCAACGGAATTGTGGAAGCTCCAGTGATAGCAAGGAAAAAATTGATCAGTAATGGAAGAACTTACTCAACAGAAACAAAGCTTGCATAGAGGAAAGACAATGAAGTGTCTTGGCATGCTCATAAATGAATAGAAAAGGGGTACATATATGGTGCTGAGTAACCCTAGTGCATGACACATATGAAACCCTAAACCTAACCCATGTGAGATGACCCTCCAACATGAGAGGAGGACACATAGGATAACTCACACTAACACCCCCCTTCATCAAAGTTGAGGTAAGAGGAAGACACTCCTAAACAACTAAGAAAGATGTGTCAATGGGGCCTGATAACTAAAGAACTGATAAGGTGCCCATATACAAACACAATCTTCCCAGAAGAAGAAGAAGAAAAGGACTACATATCCCTAAGAAGATGGGTAGCTGCAGAAGACCTCACCCCAAGAAGAGACCATAAGTGAAGAAACTTCATCTCAGTGAAAGGCTTGGTGAATAAGTCTGCAATCTGATCAGC
This sequence comes from Taxus chinensis, assembly GCA_019776745.2. Classification (NCBI taxonomy): domain Eukaryota; kingdom Viridiplantae; phylum Streptophyta; class Pinopsida; order Cupressales; family Taxaceae; genus Taxus; species Taxus chinensis. The sequence goes on along the minus strand of JAHRHJ020000220.1, from coordinate 3,713 downwards.
TGTCTGAATGTACTGAATGTTGATGATACCATCATGAATAAACTCCCATATGAAGTGCATATGGATCTCAATGTGCTTCGTCCACTGATGCTGAACTGGATTTCTGTAAATAGAGATAGTGCTCGTGTTATCACAATAGATAATGGTAGGCCACCGAAAGTGGATGCCAAACTCTGTCAAAATACCCTATAGCCAAATAGCTTCTGTGGCAGCGTTAACTGCTCCTCTGTATTCTACCTCTGTAGATGATATCGCAATTACATTCTGCTTCTTGCTAGACCAACTAATAGGACCCAAACCAAGAGAGAAACTGTAGCCAGAAGTAGATTTTAGATGATCTAAGTCACTGGCCCAATCAAAATCTGTGAATCCAATCAAGTCAATATCAACCCCTCCATGATAGTGTATGCCATCAGCATAAGTGCCATGAACATAATGAAGGATCCATTTAGCTGCTTTCCAATGTAGCTCATGTGGCTCCTACATGAATCTGGACACGATCCCAACAACATATGATAAATCCAGTCAAGTGTGAGTTAAGTAGATCAATCTCCTAACTAACTGTCGATAAAGAGTTCCATCAACCAAGGGAGTAGAGCAATCTGAAACCAACTTAACCCTAGAAAGAAAAGGAGTAGGAGAAGACTTGCAATCAGACATCTGAAACCGAGATAGAAAATCAAGAGCATACTTAGGTTGCGAAATCAATATTCTTGAGTCAGATTGTGAAATTTGGATCCCAAGGAAGTAATGAAGCAGACCTAAGTCAGTCATGGAAAACTTGTTGGCTAAGGCAATCTTCACAAAATCATATAATAGAGGAAGAGATGTCTGTGATCAAAAAGTCATCAACATATAGAATAAGAATGAGTATGGAGTCATCTTGCTATAGAATATAAACAGTTGGATCAGAGTGACACCTAGTAAACCCTGATGTAAGTAAGAAGGAGTCCATCTTGGCATACCAAGCCTGAGGTGCTTGTTTAAGGCCATAAAGAGACTTCTTTAGCTTACAAATGAGGGAGGAATCTTGGACATAACCCAGAGGTTGTTCCATATAGATCTCTTCCTCTAGGTCACCATGAAGGAAGGCACTCTTAACGTCCATTTGATGGAATTTCCATCTGTTTGTTACGGAAATGGATAGGGTCAGTCAAATAGAAGTCATCTTCACAACCAGAGGAAAGGTTTATGTATAATCAACCCCAGCTATCTAGGAGAAACCCTTAGCTACTAATCACACTTTAAACTTTTCAATGTCTCCATCTACTCCATACTTTGTTCGGAACACCCACTTATACCGAATGATTTTTCTTCCTTTCAAAAGAGTGGTGAGATCCCATGTATCGTTTTTCATGAGAGAGGAATACTCCTCATCCATGGTAGAATCCTACTCAGGAATACTAGAAGCCTCCCGAAAAGACTGTGGATCAGAAGCAGAGGTGAAGAAAGAGTGGGGTCCAATGAAATCTGAGCGAGTACGTCTCATATCCGAAGTATCTCCAACTAAATCTCCAGCACTTTGCAAAGTTTTCCTGGCCCAAAGGGGACCAGGAGGATCAGGCTCAGAGTCAGAAGATTCTTCACTTGAGTGAGAAGGGACAAAGTCCTCATCATCACTACTGTCAGAATCAGAAGACTCAAAAGTCTGATGGTCGGGAGGATTCGAAAGAGGAGCAACTCGCTCAACAGTATCATCATTTGATGAGTCAGAATCTGAATCAGTGAGCTGAAGAACCTCAATAGGTGGAGAAGTAGAAGTCAAAGAAGACTCATCAAACTTAACACTTCTCTCTCTATATATCTCATGAGAAGTAGAATTCATCAATCGATATCCCTTCACGCCATCAGGATACCCTACAAAGATACAAGGTTTGGATTGTGGTTCCAAGGCCTTGCGTTTCTTCTTGGGAATCTAAGCCATAGCCTTGCATCCGAAGAATCGAAAGTGCTCAACATCAGGCTTACGTCCTAACCAAGCTTCAAAGGGTGTCATCCCTCTTACTACCTTGTGTGGAACACGGTTCTGAATGTAATTTGCACAATTCATTGCTTCGGCCCAATATTACGGAGGAAGAAACTTCGAGTGAATCATATAAGTGGCCATCTCCTTCAGAGTACAATTCTTTCTTTCTGCGACTCCATTCTGCGAAGGGCTGTAAGCAACTATATGCTATAGAGAGATCCCTTCAGAAGTATAGAAATCCATGAACCTATTATTTACATATTCACCTCCATTGTTGGTTCGAAGAACATTGATAGACCGTTCCGCTTGTTTCTCAGCAAGAGCCTTAAACTGCTTAAAATGTTCAAATACTTCAGACTTAATCTTAAGAAAATATACCCAAGTATATCGCGAATAATTATCAATGAAGGTTAGCACATAAAGAGCTCTAGTAAATGAAGGAGAAGGAAATGGACCAGAAACATTGCTGTGAACAAGATCCAAAGGACGAGTGGCTCTCTAGGATTTTCCTTTGTCAAAGTTCTTTTCAGGATGCTTTCCAAGGGTACAACCCTCACAAATACCCCTAGAAAACGTGACGTGAGGCAACCCGTTGACCATTTCATCTTGACTCAATTGTTTAAGGTAGCAATAATTTAGATGTCCAAAATGCTCATGCCATAGCTTACTAACCTCATTTGCATGAGTGAGCAAGGTAGTGGGCATAGAATCAGAAGTAAAGTGGGAGAAGGTGTACAACCGTGAATGGTGATCTGCCTTTCCCTCAGCCACTGTAGTGTCATTGTTAAGCTCACGAATGATCACCGAGTTAGGACCAAATTCCACTCACATTCCTTCACCAAGGTGAGTAATTTGGTAAACTGATAAGAGATTGGTAGAGAGATCAGGAACACTCAACACTTGGTTAAATGTTCCCCCATCCATCTCTACCGATCCACTACCGGAAACCGACACTGTCATGTCATTACCCATCGTGATTTGGGACATTCCACAAGGTTCGATGTTGGAAAAACTCAACATGCGAAGAACGCATGTGGTGCGAGGCACTAGAATCTATAATCCATGTCGATGAAGGAGAAACTTTGGCTACAAGGACCTTTCCTTTCTTCTTATCATTTCTAGCACCTTTTGCAGCAGAAGACTCAGCCTTCAAAGCACTTTGTTTTATTGATTTAGGAACACTTATTTTATTTTTCTCAAGTAAATGAGATAAGTGATCAATCTATTTCTTAAAACAGTGTTGTTCATCGTGACCAGACTTCTTACAATAGGAACACAAATACTTGCGTTTCTGCGCTCTAGGCTCAGAAGTCAAAGTGTTTATGTCATTTTTAGGTTTGATCTTGGTTTCTTTCTTAGGTTGATCCTTAGTTTCTTTCTTCTTTTCAATATTCTTTCCCTTACTAGTACTTGCTACAAGGGCATGCGACTTGGACTTGAGAGACCCCATTTGAATGAGTTTGTCCTGTTCTCGAATGAGTTGGGATGAAAAACAGTCAAAGGAGGGCATCATCCAAGTATCGCCCAAAGCAAATTTTGTAGCATGGAAAGTTGAGATGAAGACAGAATATTCAGGACCTAGCTTAGAGAGAATCGAAAAGATCAGTTGAGAATCTTTCTTTTCTACTTGACATCCTTTTAACAATAATCTAATGTGGACAAATTTTGAGAAGAAGGCTTATAAGTTTTCAAATTCACTAGGATTTAACCCTAGTAGTTCGTTCTCCAACTCATGCACTCTCATGTC
>JAHRHJ020000219.1:0-92447 GCA_019776745.2 Taxus chinensis | reverse complement strand
AGGGAAATCGATTAATTGAATCCTTAAATCTCTCTCTATCGTTTGATATGTTCTCCTTTGTCAAACTTAATTAAGTAAAGTCTAGATGGAACATTTAACCAACCTGGATAAACTCTTAACCTCAATAAAAGATAGATAGTAAACAATGTGACCCTGAAGCTAAATTCTGTTGTCCTGTTCTGTCAACCCTTGCCTTGATTCATGGTGATATTTCTTAAGCAAGGTCAAAATTTGATCCTTAAACAAGAAGGTTGTGGTTATGAACCCTAAGCGGTACTTCCCACTGATTTGGAGCTTATGCCTTCACTTGTGCAATAGAGGTGTGGAACATGTGTTAGTGGCTTGAGTAAGTTTAATTTAACCTTGTAAGAAATGGAAAATGTTCTAAAATAAAATGAATAAAAAGTTTTGGACATAAAATTGATGATCCTAGTTTAGAAAGCTTGGCCTTAAGCTATTTAGTCAATAGTTGAAAAGAAAGAAGTTCTCCCTTGCGAAAAGAATTGTGTGAATCATTACATGGAATTTTAGAAGAACGTAAGTTAAGAATTAAGAGACATTTTAGTAAACAAGAAAATTTAACAAGAATTTCCTCATGGGATGCCCTAAATGTAAGTGTGTCATGTGGTTGGACTTTCATGTTGTCTTGTCAAGAAGAAAAAAATAAAAAATAAAAATGTATTGTCCTTGATAGGTGTGAATGTCTCCGTGCTGCATTTATGGCCATCCTTGTAACAAGTTGTTCACAGTGTTAGTTGTATCCTTGGTGACGACATGTTGCATCGTGTTATGTGTCAAGCAAGTCAAAAAGAATTTATCTTGTATTTTACTATGTTATTCGTGTGTGTGATTTTGGGTCGTTACATCTTCCCCCTGAACTCTCCAACCTTGCTCCATAACAAGAACATCAGTGAAGCCGGATTGGTTTTGTATGAAGATGTTGCATGGTGGTGCTGGTGAACACCATCATAACAACAACAAGATGATCCACAGTCTCCCTACTGACTCCATTGTTTCTCTATACAAGATCTTAATGTGCTTTGAAAACAAAGTAATTTGATTATTGTCGTAATTGTTCTATCCTCCATGAACGCAAATGATGTGAATGAAACTACAGTACACAAGCTTTGTCATCATGACAAGATCCAACGGCGAGCTTGCAGAAGTATTCTCGAGAGAAACCTGTGGATTCAAAGAAGAATTCACGCTGCCCACAATCAAATGTTTGCTCATGCGTGCAAAGCCAACTGTCTAATAGCATAGAGGAAACGCACTCGTTGGAAAAAACAAATAAATTTGGCAATAAAATGATAATGCTGCCAATGAATGAATGAGTTGTACCACCAATGGAAAGCAGGATAAATAGAAATATTTAGCTAAAATGAACTATTTATCCCTGTTCTGAAGATATGGAGTGTACTACGTTAGTCATGAAGCCAAAACACTGGAAAAATTGTAGCCAATAGCAATTCACTGCCCCGCCGCATATATGAGTTGTGTAATATGAAAAGGATGAAAACAATAGCACACTGGGTCATACGGTGAGGTAGTAACAACACACAATCAATGTATCAAGCGATTAAACTTTGATGGTGCAGAATGTTAAAGTGATGTATTGTGACGTAAACAATTTGTATAATATCTGATCTAACTGTCACAGGTATACTTGTACCATTTAAAACATGAGCCGTCATTTTATATATATATATATACCATATAAATATTAGTAAAAAAATAGTGTAAATGTTATATTATAAGCCTATATAATAACCGACCCTGAGAATAGATCAGTATAACTAACATTATTTTATATTTTTGAAGGGTGTACCATTGGTTAATAGACTACTAGTCACCCGAAAATTGGTTTAGAAGACGTATAGGTGGGCGTCAAATTTAATCCTCTGCTCACCAAATACAGTGGTTGTATTTCTCGAATATTCGGTGTCCAAGTGCTATGACTATGTTGACCGCCTTGTCGAAGAAAAAATTTGTGAGACGTTGATCTAAATAATTTACGAGCTGAGGCATATATGATTCATTGTAAATGCCAGATAACTCGATGGGTACATAACTTTGGTGGCTAAATAAGTTTGATTTACACAGTCATAAACTCAAAATTATGACATTTATTATAAGTTGATGTTTATTCGTAAATTGTGCTTTTTTCTTTTTATTTTTTAATATTAACAAGCAAAATGATATAAGATTGCAATGCTATAAAAACAAGCTGTTTGGGCATTTCCTATGGTATTCGTAAAACTAACATAGAAATTTGATACTAAATAAGAATCATTTGGTCAATATATTTTTTTAAATGATTTTGAGATCTTTTTTAAATTGGGACATTTTTAAGACATTGCCCAAGGCTAATACATTGCCAGTGGAGCAGATTGATGCATTATAATGCTGGTTATAAATGCATTCACTGATGTAATCCAAAAGGGTAAATTTGATGCACCAATAAATTGGTTGGACCTAAGAAGTTTTTTTGTTTTATCTTGGAGAAGTCAATCAAAAAATCACATATGATCGTAGCGGGTATATAGTAGAACTACGCGATTATTTTGTTCACTACACATTAGGAGTATCTAAATTCGATGTGAATTTATCACCATTCAGATGACAATTTGCCTCCTTGAAGGAGGCATATTAATGTTAGTTACTAATTGTGGTATGCTAATATTAAAAGTTTGAAGAGAATGGCTTAAGAGGTTTTAGGGAGGCATCATATTTTGAGATATTTTTATTAAGAGACATTGATGTAGGCTAATAATAGACTTTTAGGGAGGCATAAGAGACTTGAGGGAGGCATAAGAGTTTGAGGGAGGCATTTGAGAGTTTGAGGGAGGATTTGATACATGTCTGTATGGTTGATGTTTCAGGATATATGTTGAGTTATTGTGATGTTTGGTAGTTGGTCTTTTGATGTATGTGTTACTCATGTCAGATGGTTATGTGTTGTGATGTTGTGGACATGTCATTGATTCCCTTGTGGACACTATGTACCTGTAGCATGGTTTGTTGTTAATTGACATGAGTGTTCTTCATTGATGCAAATTGAGGAAATGTCTGGTGGATTGTAGTACTCTTTTGGTTGAGTATTTGGTATGTCAGTCATTAATGTGTGACATGAGTACTATGTTATGTGGAATTGTGTGCCTATTCTATTCATATTTGAGTAACCTTTCAGTGGTACATAATACAATCATGAAGTATATACTTGTGTGAGATTCTGTAATGCCCCATTTGGCAGTTACCCAGGTTCATGGCGTAGTGACCCTTTCCTTGTTGGGTCGTTGCAGTATATGTTGACTATGTGTATATTTCTATTGAAACTTTTAACATATAGTTTATAACATTTGTGTGATAAACATATCTCTATATCAAAACCTACTATATATAACTGTTAATACTTGTTGAGTAAGCGTATATTTATACTCGAAGCCTTTAACATACAGTTGTTTACTCTCGTTAAATTTAGGTATATCTATATCGTATACGAAAGCCTTCCTTTGACTAGGGAAAGTCAGGATCTTATTTATTTCTTTATCTATCTAAAAAAATTGTAAGGAATTTATACTTAACGAACCTTCATCCTCACCATTGAACTGCAATCTTGTCCATATATCACATATATATTAATTCAACGAAGTTTAACCAGTCAGTGAACTAACGTGGATGGATTAAAGATTTTAGTATTTATAATGTTCATGGCAGGTAAACGCGCATGCTGTTTATGTGACGGTTTCTCATTCGTGGAGATAGAGTTCCAAATTGAGGGAACCTTCTTCTTCAGATAATATTATTGTTGTATTTGTAATGTCATAAAATGAATATTCTACCGTGTTCGATAGAACCGTGTCATTGTATGTTTGATTGATATATTTAATTCAGAAATAGATAGAATGCCGAAATTTAAAATGCGACTTAGCGTAAACCAGGTCTATTACTTTGTTCTATAGTTTTGTATGCTTGTTTGCTCGCAGTAGCGCTTCGGATGTTATAGTTGAGTTACAAACTTACTATTGATGTTAATGAAATGAAATAAAATATAAGTAAAAATAATAAATGAAGGAAAGCAGGGTTTGCGTGGGAAAGAAGGGAGAGTAGGTGTGTGGCGCAGGTTGGAGGGGACATGATTTTTAAAGTCAAATTCTATCTGCTGGTGCCAGCCTTACCTCTGCCAGCCGCCCCACCTCCTTTAATTCCTTGGATTGGCAAATTTCTCGCGCCCCGTGCTAACTGCTCCCCTTGACCTGTTTTGGCCGCGTGATCAAGGAGGTTGGTTTTGTTGGGATTTGAGAGGCCATGGTGTGGAAAAACCCCAGGCCAATGGAGTCGCAGGTGTTTGGGAACTTTTCTGTTGCTGTTCCTCTCCTTGCCATGGCCGCTCAGGCTGTTTTCACAACGATTTTCCTCCTGGCGGGTCCTGGTTAGAATGGGGGCCGAGTGTTTTGTTGCTAAATGCTGTTCTGGTTGCAGCCGCCTGTTCCTCCCTCCCTTCTCGTAGAGGTCAGAATGAGTTAAGCGTGACAGGTGCTGCAGGGCGTCCCCAGGGAGCCTTGGGTGTTGATCATGCTGTTCTGGTTGCACGCGACCACAGCCATGACCAGCTGTTGCAAAATCTCACCGCTGTAGTAGAAGAACGAGATAAAGTTTTGGTTGAGCTGTCTTGCATTTTCGTTTTGGAAAGTCGCTTCTGTCCAGGTGGTGAATTTATCATGGAAGGAGCTCGATCAAATCTTGCAGCTGTGGCAGACGCTGTTTTAAGTGCTTCCAACGAGCAGGGTGTCCAACTGCACTGTTATCTGTTCAGTATCAACGCATCCTCAAAATTCGGGACTCTCCTTTAAGATATTTTCATCAAAATCGATTAAGTGACAGTGAGAGTGTTGCCAGGAGACCCGATGAAATTTATTACAGAGATTCTCTGTTGAGACTTTACTTGTTTTACGCTGTAACGCATGGAAGAGAATCTCTCAGTCGTGGATCTGTATCTTGTCTGAATATTCATGAAGCACAGTTTGCCTTGCAAGAGCTTTTAGGAGATATTCTTGTGTTCTTCACTGGGGGGGGGAAAGAGATGTATTTTTAGAGATTTCTTTCACAGGGATTTTCTTTTAAGGAAACAGTAAACTATTACAGGACGTGAAGGCTCAGATTCTTGTCAAAGGGCATTGATGATACTGAAGCAGGTGGACAGGTATTTACATTTAGGATTTCGCTCTAGTGTTTGTTTTAAGTAGATATTTTTTTTATTAGCAAGATCATGGCTGAGGCCGATAAGAAAAGTGTTGAATTGAATAAACATGAGGACGAAGATGAAGTTCAGTTTATCATGGCATCAGTACTTGAAGGAGATAAGGATGAGGATGACCATGATGATAATACTAAGCTAAAAACAATGTCTCTCCAGCAAGAAAGGAAGATGCTTCCCATCGATGCTTTGAGAGAAGAGTTGATTCAGGTCATAAATGATCATCAGATTGTTGTTGTTGTGGGGGAGACTGGATCAGGGAAGACGACACAGATACCTCAGTATTTATATGAAGCAGGGTATACAAAACTAGGGAAGATTGGGTGCACACAGCCACATGGAGTCGCAACAATGAGTGTGGCTTCTCGAGTTGCACAGGAAATGGGTGTTAAACTAGGTCATGATGTGGGTTATTCTGTTGAGTTTGAAGACTGTACATATCATAAAACAGTTCTCACATATATGACAGATGCAGTGTGTCTGAGGGAATTTATGGAGGAACCAGATCTAGCAAGCTACAGCTGCAATGTTTGCACCGAGATTTTGACGCTATCCCCAAATCTGATGAAGGAAAAGGTTGTGTATCATCACGGTAGATGCCTACCCGAGCCAGGAGCGTGGTGTAATCAATATGTCTCGTGTCCGAGCTTCAAATCATGGGGTTGGTTTGTAGCTGTTTTTTACTGCGTGATTGTGGCGCTAGCTCGAGCTCGCAAAGCACTTTGGGTTAAAGGCAAGCAACATCATTGAAACAATCATAGGCATGTGGAGATGGCGTTTTAAACCAGGCATGTTAAATCTACCCCTTGTAATAGTTTTCTACCTTCTTTCAGTATCTTGAAATGAATTTTCTTTCCTCTTGAATGGCGCCTAGACTAGATGTTTTCATGGTTGTTTATATCACTGCCTGATTGTGTGGTTGTTCCTTTAAATCTTATTCCAATTTCGCTGATTTTTCTTGGAATGTTCCTTCCTCTCTTATAGCTTACTCTATTTCATATTTGTCTAAATGGGTTACTGCAATATTGAGTGAGGCAGTCTAGTTCGTAGGGAAGGAAACATTATTGAGTTTTGGTTTGCTTATATGACCCTCTTTTAAAAGAATTCTGTGATGGTAGTTATAATTGAAGGTTACTAAATAGAAGGTTAAGCCTACATACCTCTTTTGGTTGAATAAATACGCATTTCCTGTTTAAGGCTCTCTTGTCTTGCTAAAAGGTACATTAATAGTGACGTTGTGTCTGAAACTTGTTTAAGCCTATGGGCATTCCTTACTTTATGTTTGATTAGAAAATGGCATTTGGGGTTTGTTTTAGAACTGTACATGGTTGACTGTTGTACCTAGTCTAGATGAGGGATAACCTGGCATCTATTTGGCCTCCACGTGTTGAGAGTATTACTATACCTATTTCTTGATGTAAACTCTTGTTTGATTAAAGCAAGGGGAAACATTGTAAGTTTAACTGAATGAAATTTCTACAATTTTTATTAAGGGTCGCAAGCAACCTATTACTAGCTGGACTGAAACAAAAGTTGTAGGTGAATCCATGGTATTGGACTCGTGAACTCGTTTCCTGTTAGATGACAGCTGATTTCAGTGATAATATCATAGGTGGCTGTTATATTTATCTGTTTGATATTTGCTAAGACTTTTCCTCGATAAGCCCACATGGATCGGGTAAAATTTTCCATCTTCTATACCTTTGGCAAGGAGTCATAGAACTTCTAGGCCTGACTGCACTGCGTAACCTTCCTGATAGCTATGTGCGTTGGTTCTTGGTTTGTGCTTGTACTCGTGGTAAGGTCTTTTGAGTCTGGGGCATCGTTGGTGTTTTGCCCTCTGCGTATCGAATCCCTTTGTTTTCGAACTCGAATACCTTATACTTCAAACTTGGTTACTAAAAGGTCCCATTTTGTGGCCTTGTTAGGGAAATCAATTTTTATTTTAATGTTTATTGACATTGTCTGAATTATATAAAAATTATTAACGACTTTTGGGTTTAGTCTTCCCTTATATTATGTAGAGAAGTTGACGATTAGGATAGGGTTTGTTGGTAGAATAATGGCCCTTTCTGTGTCTCTTTCGTACGCTTTGGAAAAGTGGATTTGTTTTGGTTAACTAGTACTACGTTTTAAGAAATCCGATAAGGAGGTAGTGGTAAACTCCTTGGTTAAAACCAAAACTATAGTTGTGTTCTTTTAAGGGCATCGAACCCATATTACTTTGGGCCCCCTGGAAGAATTGGATAACATCATTTTTGCTTCGCGCCTACGATCATAATTAGTACGCTTGTCTTCTCTTGGACCCCTTTAGTTGGATGGAGTAAATTTTGGATTCCTATCACGTAACCCATAGCATTACATGAAGGAGATATCAACACTCTTGACTTTCTTGTTTCCAACCCATAAGGTCTTGCCTTGATTTATGTAATTTTGTTCTTACTAGTATTTGGACTTTCTCCTTGTTGGATGATTTAGTTTTCTCTCTCATGAGATTAATATTGGAGTTGTGAGTTGTGTTTTAATCCATTTCTGAATTTAGAATATTCCTTTCTTGATATTGTTAATTGTTAGCTTATTATTGCATTGTGTAGCCTTAACATGCTCAGTTCTTGCGAACTGACTTTAGTTAATATTTGTGCAGATGGATTATGCGAGTAGACTAGAAGAAAAGAGTGTAAAAGTTTCATCTGTACCATTATGAAGTTCCTTGTAAAAATGTCCAATGTGTTGTAAATTGTGTAACATTGCTTGTAAAGAGAGTTGATATGACCTCTTGCCTTGTATTGTTTGGTAATGGTGAAATAAAGTGTCTTGTTCTTGTGTAGTTAAGCTTGAAATTATCCTTGTGAGAAATGGCATTCAATCTTTACATTGATATGAGTATTGTAAAACTTTGATCTTGAGAATAAATTATTAAGTTAAATCTTTCTAAGACTTAGCGACAATATTTTATAAGTAAAGTAAAATGAGTCGGTAACCCTTAAAGAAGCTAAACAAAAATAATAATTTTATATTCAACAAATAAATGTAAAGGTGATCTATTTGAAATCAAATAATTCCATGAGTGATCAAAATGAAAACATCCTTTGTGAAGTAAACATTTATAATTGATACCCCTAGCTAAACTAGCGAACACTATCCCTTTGGGGTGAACTCTTAAACAAGCTTAAAGGAAAACAATGGTTAGTTTCTGGAAGATATTAAGATTTAGTAAGTAGGAGAAGACTTTAAGTGAACTACTCTTCAGTGTATAAGAAATTAACTCAGTTGGTGAGATGAATTTGTGCAAACCATATATTGATTCCTTCTGAAAACTTAAGTCATGAGCTAAAGGGTGTCTTACCAAAATAAATAAACCCTAACCATTTCTTACTGTGGCTTGCCCTAGCCGTGAGTGTGTCATGTGGATTGGACTTTCATGTTGTCTTGTCAAAAGAAAAATAAATTGTCCTTGATAAGTGTGAACGTTTCCGTGCTGACCTTGTGGTCTTCCCCGTAACAAATGATTCCAAGTGTTGATTGTACCTTGTGACGACATGTTGTGTCGTGTTGAGTCAAAGCAAGTCAAAAAAAAAAGTTATCCTATATTTCACTGTGTTGTTCTTGTGTTGGTAATTTTGGTGCGTTACAATATCTGTTATATTATTCAAAAATAAGAGTTGAGATTTTTTTTTTATCAATAGTGAATTCAAGAATTAAAGTAATAGATAAAATCACTCGATTAAAAACTAGTCCATAGAAATTTAAATTTATTTTCATTAACATTATATAAGACGTGTAACTAAACAAAGTGCTAAATATGGACACTTACTTTTTATTTGTATTCCATTTTGAGTTTTTTTAGATTAGGAAATAAGGAGGTTTTGATAATTCATCCTCAAACCTTTTATACAAACAACAGAAGATATAGCAATTTGGACCAACGTACAACAAAATGAAGAACGTCATCAACCCAAGGGCTAGATCAAACAAACTTGATCCTATAGAAAGATCAAAGTGGTTTTTGAAAGGCACCCCGAACTTATACAAAGAAAACAAAGGATCATCAAAAAATCTTCCAATGTGTAACATAAAATAATAAAAAATGAAACTAGACTTACCCCTTATTTTAAGACGGTAGCTGCATATTTAAAGGTTCAAGAAACCTCTTAAGGAGGCCTCTCTTCTTCTTACCCACAACCTTTCATTCTAAATCTTCATTAGGGTTAATTTGGATAACAATGTCCAAATTCTTAATTGGTATGGAGTCATATTGATTAGAAATCTCCTTCAATGTGCAGCCCTTATGATGCTCTTAATCAATTGTTCCAAATCTTGTTGTGGGATTCTTGCCCCGATAAGATAACTATAATATATTTTAGGTGAGGGGTTAGAGTTAGAATTACCATGATGAATAGGCTCTTCGATTCAGTAGATATTGTACATGTCAATCAGACTCGAGAACCCTTGCTAGATATTGATCTTCCTCTTCTAAAAATAAAACCGATTAAATTTAAAAGCATCAGTATCCATCACCAACAACGTTACACAAAACAATCAACTTGATCATATAAAAAAAAAGGAGTCAACCATTCAAGATCATCATTACACATATAGACCGTTACAACATTTAAAGGGATGTAAACCATTCTATATGATACCAAACAAAAACTGGTTTAAATAATGGTAATTTCCTATTGACCAATTATCAAATATAAAAGAGGGAGTTTTTTATTCAAAATATCCATCAAATTTTTCCCCTATATGTATCTATATAACTAAATAGTTCAACCTTTTCATATACTTAAAGAAACATGTGAGATTTAATGTAAGATCGACAAGGTCAACAATGTACCCTATAAAATCAAGAAATAATCACCCATTACAAGGGATATAGGTCTCTAATCTCTTCATAAGATAGTTATATCAGTGGCATAGGCTTAACAACCTATAAAAATACAAAGAAAAGTTCAATCAGTGGCATAGCATGCTAATAAAGATTAACCCAAGAAAGCTATGATGAAAGCAAAATTTTCAATGTTTTTGTCAATCAACAATTGTCAATTGGACACAGTCAAACTACAGATCAAAAACTAAATTTGCCAAGTGTCAATTGAAGTTTTCCATAGCAGAGGCTTAACTGAGTATTTGATTTCCTTTAAATATGTGTTTAGATTGGGTGTAGAAAACAACAAAAACATCAGATATTTGTTTGTACGCAACAAGCCATTTGTGTATATTTTAAAATAAAATAAAAAATAGAGAGTCTCTATTCTAAGTATATCTCAATATTTGTGTATAGAATGCTATTCTACCTGAACATATAATATCAATTCTATTTTTTTTTTCATTTTGGAACTTTCCTTTTTGGGTTGTGAATTCATTTTATATAAGTCCCTGTTCATTTTTTCAATTGGTATAAGAGATGAATATATAAGTTGTTTATTTGACTACTGCAAGCTAGTATAATGGCCCAGGCTAACAATACTGTGCAGTATCAGATTCCTCTTTTTAGTGGGGAGAACTATGAGTATTGGAGTGTGAAGATGAGAACTATGCTAATCTCACAAGAACCATGGATGCTTGTTTCTTTAGGCTATTCAGAGCTAGTTGATGAAGCCACCTATAATCTTCTATCTGCTGATCAAAAGACAACATTGAATGAGAACAGAAAAAAATATGCCAAAGCTCTGTTCATTCTTCAAACATGAGTTGATATCTTGTAATAGACCAAAATCATGACACACGAACAACACAGTGAAATACAGGATAATTTTTTTTTTGACTTGCTTGACACATAACATGACGCAACATGTCGTCACCAAGGATACAACTAACACTGTGAACAACTTGATACAAGGATGGCCATAAAGGTCAGCACGGAAACGTTCACACCTATCAAGGACAATGTACTCTTCTTTTGACAAGACAACATGAAAGTCCAATCCACATGACACACTTACAGTTAGGGCCAACCACAATGAGATATTCTTGAGGGTTATTTATTTTAATAAGACATCTTGCAATTCTTAGCTTACGTTTTCAAGGAGGCTCAAGATATGATTCATACAATTCATCTTACCAAGATAAGTTTATTCCTTTGACACTGAGTAATTATCTTTAAATCTTCTCTATTATGACCATTTATTTGCTTAATTCGTTTATCAAGAAAAAGGAGTATTTAAATTCCACAAGGCCATCTGCTCACCACTAACGCTACTAAGATTCGTTCTTGCCCACAAGACAACATGGTTTTAAGTTCAACACACTTAAGAGAAGAGATACAAGGTGCCTTGAAAAAGGGTTAGAGGGAGAAGGTCGAGATGAAACATCTTTAGGACCTCATTAGTTATTGCCAGTATTTAATTGAAGCTAGGGCTCTTAACCAGAGTTATCAACAACTTTACTTAGGCTTCGCTAAAATTATTAACAAGGAGTAAAAATTTACTTTCCAAATGGCTGAGAAAGATGGTGAGGTCTCCAATTTGTTTTCTCTGGCTTATTAAATCTTATCATCTTCAAACAACTAACAGTTCATTTCACCTTAGGGTCATTTTAAGAATTTCACCATAAAAGGAATAATGTTCACTAGTGGAGCTAGGGTTATCATGTTATAAATTTACTTGCAATGATAGTCCTGCCCTTGTTTACTTAAAGAATTTCTTGCTCTCAAGTTGGTGACCCCTACGTTACTTTATTTGAATACAACTTTTAATTTAACTTCCAGAAGTATTAAACAATCCCATGTTAGTTTACTTATGACACTTTATTACTAAGTCATGTCAAGGTTTAACTCAAAATTTATTCTCAAGGCAAGGTTGTAGCAACACTCATTTACAAGAACAAAACAAGATTACATCAATTCTTAAAATACTGATACTCCAACAAGTCACTCAACAACAATAACCAAATTTTCTTATAATTTCAATGATGGTCAAACAATACAAGGTTTCCAAAGTTCAGATGACAAAGTCCACAATACTTTATACTAAGACATTAATCCTCTTTTAAACTTTCCACTGGACGTTAACAATAGTTGAACAACATAAAAAGGTTTCGAGCAAAGGATCTTCTCAACTGAGGTTGATGACAAAAGTCTACAAATCTATCCCTCATCTACACGCAAAATCCATCTGCAGCAAATTTTCTACAAGAGTCAGTTCACGAGAACTGAGCAAGATAAGGCTACACAAAACCACCATAACTATTATCTAACAATACCACAAAAAGGAAGCACTTTATTACAAGAATTGGTTCAAACCTCTAAACACTATCAACACATCAAGTTATAATAAAGTCTTCATCATGCCAATCAAAGAAGGAGAAGACCTTGTACTTCAGTTAGGAGTAAAAGCAACGAAAGTATAGCAATCGTAAGAGAATGGCCCTTGGCCCTATAAGGAGAAAACAAATAATCTAGCAAAAAATAGAATTCCCATCAAGTAAGTAATTAAACCATAATTACAAGATTAAGATTTGATATATACACCAACCATCTAGAAATTTATCAAAGGTACCAAACGCATAGACTAAATTAATATATTTCTAAAAGAACAAGAGTTGATCGGCCCAAGAAAGGGGAACCACGGGTTTCAAAAATTAACACAAAAAGCCATGTATAATCGAGTTTCAAACCGGAAATCAAATAAAGTATACACACAACATAAGTTTCGAGGTGAAAGCAAAGTATATTAGTTTTGACCATTAACTACAAAGATTTTCCAATCATCCAAGAAGGGTCAAAGTCTTACAGGCTAGTAGCAAACACGCGAGAGAAGAAGGGGGTTCCGTCCAACAAGAGTATACAATAATGTCATCAACAAATTTTTATAACACTAAAGATTTGCAAACCTCCACTACAATACTAATGTTTGGTTAATTTAAAATAAATTACCCATATCCCAAAACAACCATATTTTACGGCAACCCTTGGTAACACAGTCAACCGTCGCACAAATAGATACAAACATAATTTCTAAGTGACATTATCAAAACAAAACCTTCCGCTATGAATCCATAAGATTATCAAATGAAAGCTGAGTTTTTCCCGAAGATTAATCACATTTAAGGAAATTTCCATCACAAACTATTACGGTAATTACGTGCATAAAAACCGACCAATATTAATTAATAGCGTTAACATTACAAGGGAGAAAATAATGCAAGTTAGGAAAAATAGAAGAGCGCCATCAGCAATAATTCTGAGAGGGGGATTAGACCAAACTATTCTAGTGTCAACGAGGTACTGGATTCGCACAATGAAACCTCCAGCTTAGTTGATCCGAAAAGCTAGTTATGGTTCAAGTTGATAGGGATGGTCAAGGTACTTCTTGAGGATGGCCTTAAAAGCCTAGAAACAAGATGAAAGATAGTATAAGAGTCTAAACACGTGAGACGGAAAAACACATTGCACACAAACCTTTTCATTCTACCAGTTTTAATACCAAAACTCTAAGCTGGCTAGCCCACGCATTGCTCACACAATCCTACAACCTTTCTTTCTCGATGCCAAAAGGTTATCAAAGGGACTTGCGAAGGGGCTAACAAAAAAACGTCAAAAGACAACTTGGGTGCTAGGGAGGAGCTTCATAGTTATCGTAACTTACTTCCATAATATCGAAAATACTAGTTGATCAACATAATAACTTGCAACTCAATCGCAGAGAAGAATTAATACATAAACAAACAGACGAAGGTCTATCATTCGAGTAAGAGAAACATAACATTCAGAGGAGAGGGCACACGCATCCTTTCGACCAACATACTGACAACGATAAAAGCAAAAACAAGAAGAGACAAGCAGAAAGGGGAAATCTCCCATCATGACATCCAACTGACAAATCAATGCAAGGAAAAAGTGGTTCGATTTCACAATAATTGTAAATATAATAGCAGTAGAAAGGTGTAGAAATATCTTGCCTTTTTCTCCAGAGTCTTGCCTATCCTCTTCTCCCACAAAGCTACCAGGTCATTGAAAGAATATGTATTGGCAGGAAGCCTCAAATACAATTTCTTGTTCAGAGTTCTTGGGTCACCCACTGCCTTGATGGTAAAAGTGCCAATATCTTCCTCTTTCACAAACACAACTTTGGCATTTCCATCCCCTAAAATCAAAACTGTATCCCTTGGTAGGGCAGTAAGGCCTGGTTGCCCCAAATTTGGCACAAAATACGTGGCAAAACAGTTGCTGCAAACATATGTGTAGGGAATTCCTTCTGCCTCAATGGCCCTACGGACTTTGACCTTGTAACCCCATGCAGTATTTGCAGGCTCGACTGCATGGACTCTATCAAAATCATTTCCAAATTTTGACAGGTTCAGATGGCAGAAATCTCTTGATGGTTCCAACCTCTTTGATTGCCTTGATAATGTTAAGCTGATCCATTATCTGCATCCCTCCCACTGTGGAGATGACCACATCCACTTTTTGATTGTCTCCACAAGACTTGCATGATCTTCCAGATTATAGATCCATGGACTATATTAGCACCTGAGGCCTTGAAGGATTCAAGAAGCTCAGCCTGCTGAGGATTTGAAGCTTAGACACAAGACATAATGATTACATCACGCTCCTGGCTCTGAAAGGCATCTACCGTAATGATAAATAAACCTTTTCCTTCATCAGATTTGAGGACAACATCAAACTCTCGGTGCAAACATTACAGCTGTAGCTTGTAAGGTGTGATAATTCCAACAGAAACCTTTATGCCTGCCAACTTAGTGACTCGTTGAAGAAGCTCATATAATAGCAAAGCAAATCGTGCTTCATGAATATTCTGAAATGAAACAGATCCACCTCTATGAGATCCTCTTCCATGGGTTACATCGTAAAACAAGCAGAAAGGTTTCAATAGAGAATCTTTGCCATAAAATTCATCAGGTCTCCTGGTAACACTCTTACTGTCACTTAATCGATTTTGATAAAAAAAATACCTTGAAGGAGAATCCCGAATTTGAGGATGCAGTCGATACTGAACAGATAACAACATAGTTGGACAACCTGCTTGTTGGAGGCGCTCAAAAAGGCTTCTACTTTCTGTAACGTGCCTGCTGCCTGGCTATTTACTGTGCAGGCTGTGCTGTGGATCCCCGACCAGAACACACCCCGCAGCACCCAATGAAAGTGGAGGTAACACGCCTACTAGCCTGTAGCTTCATCTATAACCACCAAATCAAACCCAGCATTCACGCAGCAACCAAGGGGCAGAGAAAACGTGCCAGGAGAAGAAAAAATGCCCATACGCAGAGGAGGAGAAAACAAAAAAAATGACCTCTCAAGGTTCGTGTAGCAGGAAACAGGAACAGAACTGCACAAAAAGGACAAAAAGGCACTCAAACACGTTTCCCTCCTTCTAAACGCCTGCAGCCCAAGAAAAAAAGTGCCTAACACCCACCTATACGCATTGAAAGAGAATCAAAAGAGATCATGGTGAAGGAAGTCAAGACTCCACCGACTTCCACTGTCTCACGCCAAACAGGAGATTACAGTTCATTTAAGAAGTGACAAGAAATGTCACCCATCCGCCAGCTAACCAGGGAGAAAAGAAAATGCACTTCAACCACTACCAAAAAGAATAAAAAAAAATACAGTCTATATAAAATAATAATCATTAATCTTCTCCTTGATTACTTAAACTAAGCTCTCCTTGTTTAGTTTAATATTCTCCTCCTTGATGATTAAAAATTTTAAACTACACTCTCCTCATTTAGCAATTGGAACACAATGATGGGAAAATATAAAGCAAGGAGGACATTCATGCTTAGCTTCGCAAACAAGAGAATAAATGGCACGTGAATGTTACACCACATTACCACACCACAAGAGCAAAAATAAAGCAAGGAGCGTTCCATAGATCGAAAGCACAAAGACAAATGCTTAGCACTCGATCGCCGAAGGATGAACAGGTGTAACGTAGAACAGGGCATTACATTCTCCTCCCCTTAAGAAAGCATCGTCCTCGATGCGACATAACACAGAGGAAAAGAAATGGTTCGCAACCAAGAACAGGTAAAGGAGAAAGTACACCCTATGGTTTAAAATTTTAGTTGATTAAAGCACGGCCACAAGGTAGCCTTAGGAACATTTGGTAGAAATTTTAACTTTCAAGGTTCTGTGAAGATTGGCAGTTCTTTCTTATTTATTATTTCATTAGTCTCTTTCCATTAACATTATTTCTTAGTTTAAGTTTCTTTTAAAATTTCATCATTGAAGAGTTTTGGTTTATTCCTTATTGTGGGTGCCCAACATGAACTGCTAACACAACACCCTATCAGGTTCACAAGACACTACAGATTCACAAGCACACAAGTATATACTTCATGATTGTATTACACCACAAAAGGTTACTCAAATACGGAATAGAATAGGCACAGTCCACATAACATAGTACTTGTCACACATCAATGACTGACATACAAAATACTCAACAAAAGAGTACTACAATCCACCAAACCTTTCCTCAATTTGCATCAATGAAAAAAATTCACATAACACCAAACCATGCTACAGGTACATAGTGTCCACAAGGGAATCAATGACATATCCACAACATCACAACACATATCCATCTGACATGAGTAACACATACATCAAAAGACCACTACCAAAACATCACAATAACTCAACATATATCCCGAAACATCAACCATACAGACAAATATCATAAGCCTCCCTCAAACTCTTATGCCTCCCTCAAACTCTTATGCCTCCCTCAAACTCTTATGCCTCCCTCAAACTCTTATGCCTCCCTCAAGTCTCTTATGCCTCCCTCAAACTCTTATGCCTCCCTCAAGGAGGCCGGTTGACCCTATGGTCCAAGACACATAGAGTTCGAACACTCCTAACCCAAGTGACATAATAACGCGTGGTTCAACAACCCGCTAGTTATCTGTAACTCCTTGGGGCGTACCCCTATACAACGAAGCGGGTCCATAGGTCCAACCATTCCATGGTGCATCCCATGACCCTATTCCACACATCACGACAATAGAACCAGCACAACAATCCAATCAAAGTGCCAAGTGGCAAAGTACAAGCCTTGGGCAAGGCGGTAAAAATTCCAAATTTAAAAGAAGACCCAAAATCAAGCAAAATAAATGGCCAAATAGCCATAGTTAGTATCAAAATCCCCATGTTAGTGCCACAAACCAAGGAAATGCCCAAAATTGTAAAGCATGGCAATCAAGAAAAGCTGCTGGTCCTTACAAAATAAAGTAAAAAGCTCAATTTACGAATAAAATCAACTTATAATAATGTCACATTACGATAACTGTGTGGCCTTATCTAGCCACCAAAGGGGTACTCAACGAGTTGCTAGCACTCAGAACATCGAGCCTCAGCTCGTAAAATACATATCAATAATACAACTGTCATCACCTCCATCTGAATCATCCCGCCACCACTTCGACAAGGCTAAACATAGTCATAGTTGCACTTAGGTTGCATACATACAACCACATAGGGAGAGAGGAAAGAATCACATGTTATCTACTAAACCGAGTTTCGGCTCAAGTTATTGACCCATGGTACACCATTCCTCACTCTCAACATACACTTCTACCGATTACCCTCAGGGTCGGTTAGCGTAAGGTTCACAACATAACATACAACAACATCACTAACATAATGGTGGCACACACATAACTACCATAACGTCTTACATATGGTACATATACAGGGTAGATCACAATCATACATTCACTGAGTGTAACACATCACTTTACCACATTCTGCACCCAAAGTGCAATCACCATACGATAGGGTTCATACACTCACCGTATGACCCCAAATCACAACATGAAGCATTACATATTTGCACAAATCATACATACGATGAACATAGTACATCACAACATAACATCCATTGCTACATAACAAGGTGGTACACACATTTCTTCAAAACATGGTAAAAACATCATGATACAACTCATTTCTTTTAACATCAATCTAGTCATACAACACATTGATACACCTACATATCACAATATGTCACAATGCTCCAACACTATGTCATCCACATTATAATTCTTTTCACACATCACAAACAGTAATTCACACGTGAACTCTTCATAGAATCCACAAGAAGGAGAGAGAATACTCCCATCCCCAACATATCAACATGATCACAAACACGCACAAGGTGACATACACATCATGTGCGTTCACAATATCACAATTACGACATGGATCACATCACGCTTAAAGCACATTACTCTTCCAATATAAATCATCATCATGCAATATCATCATCATCATGCAATATCATCATATAACACAACGACCACCATGTAACATCATCATACAACACCAATCCGGCCCATAGGTTCGAGAGCATGAACCTATGCTCTGATACCAAGTGTAACGACCCAAAAATTCACACACACGAACAACACAGTGAAATACAGGATAATTTTTTTTTTTGACTTGCTTGACACATAACATGACGCAACATGTCGTCACCAAGGATACAACTAACACTGTGAACAACTTGATACAAGGATGGCCATAAAGGCAGCACGGAAACGTTCACACCCAAAAGGATAATACATTTTCTTTTTTTTTGACAAGACAACATAGAAGTCCAATCACAGAACACACTTACAGTTAGGGCCAACCACAATGAGATATTCTTGAGGGTTATTTATTTTAAAAGGACATCTTGCAATTCTTAGCTTACGTTTTCAAGGAGGCTCAAGATATGATTCATACAATTCATCTTACCAAGCTAAGTTTATTCCTTTGACACTGAGTAATTATCTTTAAATCTTCTCTATTATGACATTTATTTGCTTAATTCGTTTATCAAGAAAAAGGAGTATTTAAATTCCACAAGGCCATCTGCTCACCACTAACGCTACTAAGATTCGTTCTTGCCCACAAGACAACATGGTTTTAAGTTCAACACACTTAAGAGAAGAGATACAAGGTGCCTTGGAAAAGGGTTAGAGGGAGAAGGTCGAGATGAAACATCTTTAGGACCTCATTAGTTATTGCCAGTATTTAATTGAAGCTAGGGCTCTTAACCAGAATTATCAACAACTTTACTTAGGCTTCGCTAAAAGTATTAACAAGGAGTAAAAATTTACTTTCCAAATGGCGGTGAGAAAGATGGTGAGGTCTCCAATTTGTTTTCTCTGGCTTATTAAATCTTATCATCTTCAAACAACTAACAGTTCATTTCACCTTAGGGTCATTTTACAAATTTCACCATAAAAGGAATAATGTTCACTAGAGGAGCTAGGGTTATCATGTTATAAAGTTTACTTGCAATGATAGTCTTGCCCTTGTTTACTTAAAGAATTTCTTGCTCTCAAGTTGGTGACCCCTACGTTACTTTATTTGAATACAACTTTTAATTTAACTTCCAGAAGTATTAAACAATCCCATGTTAGTTTACTTATGACACTTTATTACTAAGTCATATCAAGGTTTAACTCAAAATTTATTCTCAAGGCAAGGTTGTAGCAACACTCATTTACAAGAACAAAACAAGATTACATCAATTCTTAAAATACTGATACTCCAACAAAGTCACTCAACAACAATAACCAAATTTTCTTATAATTTCAATGATGGTCAAACAATACAAGGTTTCCAAAGTTCAGATGACAAAGTCCACAATACTTTATACTAAGACATTAATCCTCTTTTAAACTTTCCACTGGACGTTAACAATAGTTGAACAACATAAAAAGGTTTCGAGCAAAGGAACTTCTCAACTGAGGTTGATGACAAAAGTCTACAAATCTATCCCTCATCTACACGCAAAATCCATCTGCAGCAAATTTTCTACAAGAGTCAGTTCACGAGAACTGAGCAAGATAAGGCTACACAAAACCACCATAACTATTATCTAACAATACCACGAAAAGGAAGCACTTTATTACAAGAATTGGTTCAAACCTCTAAACACTATCAACACATCAAGTTATAATAAAGTCTTCATCATGCCAATCAAAGAAGGAGAAGACCTTGTACTTCAGTTAGGAGTAAAAGCAACGAAAGTATAGCAATCGTAAGAGAATGGCCCTTGGCCCTATAAGGAGAAAACAAATAATCTAGCAAAAAATAGAATTCCCATCAAGTAAGTAATTAAACCATAATTACAAGATTAAGATTTGATATATACACCAACCATCTAGAAATTTATCAAAGGTACCAAACGCATAGACTAAATTAATATATTTCTAAAAGAACAAGAGTTGATCGGCCCAAGAAAGGGGAACCACGGGTTTCAAAAATTAACACAAAAAGCCATGTATAATCGAGTTTCAAACCGGAAATCAAATAAAGTATACACACAACATAAGTTTCGAGGCGAAAGCAAAGTATATTAGTTTTGACCATTAACTACAAAGATTTTCCAATCATCCAAGAAGGGTCAAAGTCTTACAGGCTAGTAGCAAACACGCGAGAGAAGAAGGGGGTTCCGTCCAACAAGAGTATACAATAATGTCATCAACAAATTTTTATAACACTAAAGATTTGCAAACCTCCACTACAATACTAATGTTTGGTTAATTTAAAATAAATTACCCATATCCCAAAACAACCATATTTTACGGCAACCCTTGGTAACACAGTCAACCGTCGCACAAATAGATACAAACATAATTTCTAAGTGACATTATCAAAACAAAACCTTCCGCTATGAATCCATAAGATTATCAAATGAAAGCTGAGTTTTTCCCGAAGATTAATCACATTTAAGGAAATTTCCATCACAAACTATTACGGTAATTACGTGCATAAAAACCGACCAATATTAATTAATAGCGTTAACATTACAAGGGAGAAAATAATGCAAGTTAGGAAAAATAGAAGAGCGCCATCAGCAATAATTCTGAGAGGGGGATTAGACCAAACTATTCTAGTGTCAACGAGGTACTGGATTCGCACAATGAAACCTCCAGCTTAGTTGATCCGAAAAGCTAGTTATGGTTCAAGTTGATAGGGATGGTCAAGGTACTTCTTGAGGATGGCCTTAAAAGCCTAGAAACAAGATGAAAGATAGTATAAGAGTCTAAACACGCGAGACGGAAAAACACATTGCACACAAACCTTTTCATTCTACCAGTTTTAATACCAAAACTCTAAGCTGGCTAGCCCACGCATTGCTCACACAATCCTACAACCTTTCTTTCTCGATGCCAAAAGGTTATCAAAGGGACTTGCGAAGGGGCTAACAAAAAACGTCAAAAGACAACTTGGGTGCTAGGGAGGAGCTTCATAGTTATCGTAACTTACTTCCATAATATCGAAAATACTAGTTGATCAACATAATAACTTGCAACTCAATCGCAGAGAAGAATTAATACATAAACAAACAGACGAAGGTCTATCATTCGAGTAAGAGAAACATAACATTCAGAGGAGAGGGCACACGCATCCTTTCGACCAACATACTGACAACGATAAAAGCTAAAACAAGAAGAGACAAGCAGAAAGGGGAAATCTCCCATCATGACATCCAACTGACAAATCAATGCAAGGAAAAAGCGGTTCGATTTCACAATAATTGTAAATATAATAGCAGTAGAAAGGTGTAGAAATATCTTGCCTTTTTCTCCAGAGTCTTGCCTATCTTCTTCTCCCACAAAGCTACCAGGTCATTGAAAGAATATGTATTGGCAGGAAGCCTCAAATACAATTTCTTGTTCAGAGTTCTTGGGTCACCCACTGCCTTGATGGTAAAAGTGCCAATATCTTCCTCTTTCACAAACACAACTTTGGCATTTCCATCCCCTAAAATCGAACCTGTATCCCTTAGTAGGACAGTAAGGCCTAGTTGCCCCAAATTTGGCACAAAATATGTGGCAAAATAGTTGCTGCAAACATATGTGTAGGGAATTCCTTCTGCCTCAATGGCCCTATAGGACTTTGACCTTGTAACCCCATGCAGTATTTGCAGGCTCGACTGCATGGACTCTATCAAAATCATTTCCAAATTCAGATGGCAGAAATCTCTTGATGGTTCCAACCTCTTTGATCATTTCCAAATTCCTTGACAATGTTAAGCTGATCCATTATCTGCGTCCCTCCCACTGTGGAGATGACCACATCCACTTTTTTATTGTCTCGACACGACTTGCATGATCTTCCAGAGATCCATGGACTATATTAGCACCTGAGGCCTTGAAGGATTCAAGAAGCTTGGCCTGATGAGGATTTGAAGTTCGGACACAAGACATAATGATTACATCACGCTCCTGGCTCTGAAAGGCATCTACCGTAATGATAAATAAACCTTTTCCTTCATCAGATTTGAGGACAACATCAAACTCTCGGTGCAAACATTACAGCTGTAGCTTGTAAGGTGTGATAATTCCAACAGAAACCTTTATGCCTGCCAACTTAGTGACTCATTGAAGAAGCTCATATAATAGCAAAGCAAATTGTGCTTCATGAATATTCTGATATGAAACAGATCTTCCTCTATGAGATCCTCTTCCATGGGTTACATCGTAAAACAAGCAAAAGGTTTCAATAGAGAATCTTTGCAATAAAATTCATCAGGTCTCCTGGTAACACTCTTACTGTCACTTAATCAATTTTGATAAAAAATACCTTGAAGGAGAATCCCGAATTTGAGGATGTAGTCGATACTGAACAGATAACAACATAGTTGGACAACCTGCTTGTTGGAGGCGCTCAAAAAGGCTTCTACTTTCTGTAACATGCCTGCTTCCTGGCTATTTACTGTGCAGGCCGTGCTGTGGATCCCCGACCAGAACACACCCCGCAGCACCCAATGAAAGTGGAGGTAACACACCTACTAGCCTGTAGCTTCATCTATAACCACCAAATCAAACCCAGCATTCACGCAGCAACCAAGGGGCAGAGAAAACATGCTAGGAGAAAGAAAAATGCCCATACGCAGAGGAGGAGAAAACAAAAAAAAATAGAGAAGGTTCGTGTTGCAGGAAATAGGAACAGAACTACGCAAAAAGGACAAAAAGGCACTCAAACACGTTTCCCTCCTTCCAACGCTTACAGCCCAAGAAAAAATGCGCCTAACACCCACCTATACGCATTGAAAGAGAATCAAAAGAGATCATGGTGAAGGAAGTCAAGACTCCACCGACTTCCACTGTCTCACGCCAAACAAGAGATTACAGTTCATTTAAGAAGTGACAAGAAATGTCACCCATCCGCCAGCTAACCAGGGAGAAAAGAAAATGCACTTCAACCACTACCAAAAAGAATAAAAAAAGATACAGTCTATATAAAATAATAATCATTAATCTTCTCCTTGATTACTTAAACTAAGCTCTCCTTGTTT
Source organism: Taxus chinensis (assembly GCA_019776745.2). Lineage (NCBI taxonomy): Eukaryota > Viridiplantae > Streptophyta > Pinopsida > Cupressales > Taxaceae > Taxus > Taxus chinensis. The sequence continues at coordinate 68,927 of JAHRHJ020000219.1, read as the reverse complement.
AGTTTAATATTCTCCTCCTTGATGATTAAAAATTTTAAGCTACACTCTCCTCATTTAGCAATTGGAACACAATGATGGGAAAATATAAAGCAAGGAGGACATTCATGCTTAGCTTCGCAAACAAGAGAATAAATGGCACGTGATGTTACACCACACCACACCACAAATGAGCACAAATAAAGCAGGAGCGTTCCATAGATCGAAGGCACAAAGACGTTCCATGCTTAGCACTCGATCGCCGAAGGGTGAACAGGTATAACGTAGAACAGGGCATTACAGAGTGTGATTTGTATTGCAAGTTTAAATCATAATTTATGATGTGGTGTTTCCACTTTTCCAAATGGGTTATTACTTGTAGTTATTGTGCAACAACCTTTCAAATAGTCTGCTTGTTCTATTGAAAAGAAATGTGCATGTTAAAACAAATTTGCAATTACATTTACACTTCTTATCATATTGTCAAAAAGAGAATAGATCGGTATCCAATAGTGCTGTCCATGAGTCTGTAGATCATACCTGAAAACAAAATCCAATCTCCCTTCTGCATTTACTCATTCAACATCATGCTCCCTCAACGTAAGTTTCCCTCATGTCCATTTTCTCAAGTTGCATACCACTCTTAGCTTATGATTAGGTCAACTAAGTTCATAGCAAGTGGGCTTTACTTAACCCTTGTTCTAATACCCTCCAGTTTGGAATATCTAGTTTTCAAGATCTATTAGAATTGAACTCGAACAAAAAATTACATATATAGCAATATGATTGATATCATGATTATATTTAACGTAGAGGAAGTTAGCCTATCTCTATACGTAATTTGTATCAATTACTAATGATCCCTAAATTTTCAACATTACTTTATTATCCCCTTGTTAGATAAATTAGGGATCTGAAAAATAACTAACTTATGAAAGAGGCGCTAATGTTTTGTGATTCATTACAGTTATTTGGCATGCCTAGATATAACCATTGTGCTTCTGAATTTCTCTGGATAGCATTCAAACCAAGAACTATATATGATAGTCCTTTGTGGACAAATTCCATATGACTAGTACATCAGTATATTTTGGAATTGACAACTATGACTCCCATTGTGATTCCAAGGCTAGTAAGTTGTCGAGAATATGAAAGTTATCAACTGTTGAAAATAGACTTAATTTAACAATATTCCAAACAAAGACAGTTAGATCCCGTACGATCCATCTTGCAAGTATTAGTCTAAGAATACGATAAACATGAAAAGAATTACAAGTCATGAATTATAGTATTATTTGATTTCTTAGGAACAAACATCTACATAGCCAGTACCAGTTGGAAGCATCTCTATTTGGTTCTGGTGCAAAATGAGACTTTGCCACATTTTTCTCAGATCAAGTAATATGGACATTCTTTAATCATGTTATGCATCATGTAGTGATACCCAATTCTACACTAATACATATTGTTAAAAGTAAACTAACCCATCCTGATGGATCATTTTCAAGGACATGGTTATGCAGATCCTCCAAAGGAGTCAATTTAAATTAGTCACATTTAATTTCCTTATGGGACAGGTCCAAACGTTGTTAACTATGGAGGTGAACTCATTCTATCATTTTATGGCTTCATGTGATCAATAAAATGAATCACATGTTTCATGCTGCTCAAATTTGAAATTTAGATTTCCCTTAATTCCATGGGGTTCAATATTTGTATGCGTACATTGGTTCATAGCTCCTCATCTTTGCATCAAAAATCATTTCGTGTTTACCCGAAGTGCATGATCTCCACCAAAAATGTCTTAGGCTATAGTTGAGTTAATGAACTTAGGTTGTATTCATCAATCTAGAGGTTAGCATTCCCCTAAGCAAATGGGACATGCTTCTACAATACCAGTGTCCATGGAACACCTTGCCATTCACTGCAGGTTGCTGACCAACCTCTACCATCTCGGACCTAATTTCAGTGCATAGTGGGGCACTCTATGGTTACTCAGAAATTTATTCTTCATATCCAGGTCCCAAGTTCCACCACATGCAATTTTCCACATACGTTATTCAAAATCCCCCATCTGGGTTAACTCCAGTTCAACTACCCTCCATTTGGAACCCTATCTAGAGTGTATTCGTCATTTTCCAAATTAATTTGGCATTGCAAACAACGTTTTATGACAAGAGAATAAGTCCATGAGGCCTGCAGAATTGGACCCCTATGTATTACATTCGGGGTAGAGATGATCCTCCTGAAATATAGTCATTCTTCCAAGAGCATGCTGCTGATTTGCAGATTTGAGGGACTCTAAGGAGAACCAGCCTTCCTATTTCCTTCACGCGTTGGATCTCTGAGCATTGGATCCCGCTCCAAGCAGTTAACTAGAAGCAATAGACCTTTCTATCAAGGCTGTGCTAAAGGCATTTTTATTGTTGATACCTTTAGAATAGCTGATAGAAGGACATCATTAAATTCCAGGGAACTTTGGAGTACCAGTGCTCAGAGGTACGCTTGATTTATAAAACCATGGTTTCCATCATTCAACCCGAAATCTTACAAATGAATCTTTTTGTCAGTAAATTTCAGTTTGGATCACATCTGCCCCGAAATGCCTACATAGATTTGGGACTCATGACATCTGACATTTCATGAGGAAATTCCTTGGGAACGTACATCTATGGGGAATGATTTTCAAGAGACCACTAATTACACCCATACAAGGATATGCTCGAATTGGTTCCCAACTTGATCACTCAAAGAATCTTCCTGAGATAACATAGATCTTAAAGTGCAAAATCAGAACTTGGTCTCAGCCTCTTGATTATGAAGGTCTTAACTTTTCGATGTAGAAGGTGTTTTGGCTTAGGGCACACCTCTACTGCTTGTGGGATGGAAAAAACGTCAACATGAGAAGCATAAACTAGTGGAAAGACGCACTCCCAGAAGCACCTGCCACTTTTGTGGATAGAAATCACTGTCTTGAATTCACTTCCAGCAGTAGCTGATACCAGAGTCAACAAAAACAAGGTCTTTATTCGAAACTCAGATTGTGAGTAGCATGAAACATGAAAAATACACAAGCTGTTGAGGTGAAGCCCATGGACAAATCCGACTAAGGAAATGATAAATATCTCTCTCAGGATAACAACATGGCTGTTCCATATGGGACATATGCGACTAAGGAAAATACTCCTCCTTTGTCCTCTTCTCCAACCGGCGAAGGCTCCATCAGGGTGGGTTGCGGTACAACAAAAAGAAAAAATCTACCACTCTGAAGGGTAACGCTTTCACCTTGTTGATCTCTTATCTCTGCTATTGGCTGGTTGGGTTTCATTGGTCTCATTTTTTTGGCCGGATAGCAGAATGCTTCCAATAGTGTTGTTATGCCATTGTTGTTTGTTTGCTGTACATCTTATTGTTTTTTTGCTGTTGCTTTGTCGGTTGTTGGTTTACTTTGCAGATAGTTCTCTGCAGTCGGGCTTTAATTGGTTCTCATCTGGATTTTGATCCATCTCTTGTGATTTATACTTTCAATTCTAGGCTTCTGAGCCTTGGTGTACAAGGGTATAGTCCCTTTCAAAAAACCACTTATGTATTTGCCAATAATAAAAAAAACGTTTCGAGAAATTTTTAAAAATTATAAATTTTTAAATTGAATTCCATATTAAAAATCAAAACAATTCTAAGAATCTCCATTCAATTAATTTATGTTGTGCATTAAGTAATTATCAATCACACATAAAATGCCATGTACATATTGTTTCCCATCATTTTACTTATTACATTTTATAGCTATAATTTAATCATAATAAAAAAAATACTAATAATTAATTGCAATTCTAAAAAATTATACCAGTTGAAATATTGGATTTATGATACTTTCAAATTTGAAATTCAGTAGTTGAATCCTCATCATTAAAAAATATAATTCAATTAGTAAAATTATTAGGATCTACATTATCATAATTTATGAAATACTTTTAAGAGGAATACACACTTTTCAATAAATGCAAAGTTTAAAAACTAACTAATATGTTCATTAGTCCTCATCACCCTCAAAAGGGGCTATCAAATAAGATCCTACTCACTCTTCATCGTCACTGCCATAATCCTCGTCATGATAGAACGTCTTGACAGAACTACAATACAAGCTCATTTGTTTTATAAATTAATGGATTTATTATAATTTGAAAAAAAAATTTTAGAATATTTATTATATCTCACAAAATAACATACAAGTTGATGAGGCACACTTCAAGAGGCACCCGATGTTCCCTATATAAGAAAATGAAAGTACAAAACAAATTAGTTGTTATGCAAATATAGTGTGTTAAAATTTTAAATCTATAGCTATCCCATTAAAGAAAATATCACTATAAAATAATCTTAGAAATTTAATTTAATAGTTACTAAATTTAAAAACTAATGTTGAGTATACTTATTTAGATGCCTTACACAAAGTCTATGCATCTCAAAAGTGTTGCCCAACCTTCCACCATTATGAACCATGAAGTGGTGGGATATTGAAGTGGTTTCCTGAAATTAAAAAAACTAAATTAAATTTCATTATTTTTGAGAACTAGAGTCTAGAAATATGATTTTGCTAATAGACCAACATTCTAAGTAGATTTCATCAGGAGAATAACATATTTCTTATGAATATCAACATCAGAAAGTATGTGTCCATGTCCTCTAAAGATGCAATTATTAACAGATTAATGTGTCAACATGATTATGCATATCCACAATGGATATTTTATATTCAAAAAAAATTGCAGAGTTGCATTACATTCAAGTTGACTCTTTCAAGACCTATAATTTGACAACATCTTGAGTAAATTTGCAAAATACTTAATATGTTATCGATGTGGCCTAACAAATACAGCCAATTTAAAATCCATTGTTGATAAAATATATAAAACATATGGGACCATTAAACAAATAATGTCAAATAAATGACTCTGTAAAAAACTATAAAAATTGAAAATATGTATCAAAAATGCTAATATTTCAACTTATTTATGTTACCAACTTAATAATCAATATGGGTATAACCTATCAAATGATTTATTTTTACCATATAATTAATACCTACCCAAATACGGGGGTTCCCAAGGCTATGAGAAAGGGGGTTTTTGATGAGGTTAAGGTATAAAAATTAGGGAATAGGGCATAATTTGGCCCTTAGTCTATGAAGATTTGACAATTCTTTCTGGGATGTAAGGGATAAACCACAATAAAAACATCTCGAAATCCCATCTCTCTGGAAATTAAGAGGCATGGAGTGGTTGATTCAAACGGAATTTATTTTAGAAAAAGGTAGCAGTAACCAGACTATTCATGAAGGGACTTACAAGATTACATTTTTCTCTGAAACCATGACCTCGATTCATCAAAAACTTTAAGAAGCATGTTCCTAACCAAAAAGGAAGTACATCAAGGATATGTTAAACATTATAGAGATCCAAAAGTGAAAGAAACCAAACATTTATGCTCAAAAGAGACTAGACCATAGGGAATTTAACCAAAAGGAGAAAGGGCCCGAAACAAGAAGACCAATCAAAATTGTTTGACCATCAACCCCCAGGGTTTTCCTTTTACAAAGACCATGATATTTTCCCCAATGAGATCTAAGGATCACCTTCATAGGAGATGTGCACAAGATAGAGGAAATAGAAAGAAAAAGATTCTCATGAATTAAAATTTATTTAGGTTTTATTTTTTTTGCAAATAAACATAAAAATAAAAGAAAGAAATTGTACAAAAATGAATTTAAATTAATTTGGAATAGCTTTCAAAAAGCTTGTATAATGAGGCAAATCCTATAAAATGTTCGATTACAAGAAAAGAAGATAACAGGAATAATAAATAGCTATACAAAACAACCAAAAAATTATTTGCAAGGGTACGAGTCCTTACAAAAAAATGTTAAATAAACCAATGAATCTTTTTAATATTCACATAGAAATATGCACTCTTAGAAACAAGATTTAGTAGTATAGATCTGGTACCATGTAAAAAATAATTTGAAACTCAACTACTAAAATATTGAATCATAAGTAAACACAATGTAATGAAATTAATTTAAGCATTAAACATACCATAAAAGATCTGATAAATAATACAAGACAATAAAACACCTCTAAAATACATTCCATATTTAAAAATAGTATAATATTTATTTTATAATATAATAAATAAATATGTTGTCAATATATTAATTATACATAAATATTATATCTATAAAAAATCTCTATTTTAAAAAGAGAAATAATAAAACTATTTTATTATTTTACCATATTAAAAAAAAATAAATACTATATAAGAAAATAAATTTATTAATAAAACATAAATAACAAATAGCCATAAATAATTATAAATACAATAGACATCCGTAAAATACATTCCATATTAAAATATATTAAAATAGATATTAATAATAATAAAATATTTATTTTATTATATTACGATATTAAAAAATTATAGCAATATTTTTAAAAATTATCCCAATACATCTTAATTGTTTTAATATGTATTAATATTAAATTAATATAATTTATTTTTAGTTTGCAAATAATAATTAATAAAAACAAAAAAAAAAGTATTATAATTAAAAAACTTTCCTCTCACCCCAACTCGGAATTAGAATTCTATTATAGGGTAGGGGGCCCCTCCTATCTATTTTGATCTATCTAGCTCCCAATATCGATATAGAGAGGGTTGAGCCCCTATCTTTTATTTGATTTGATCCAGCCGGAGGTTCCCCTATGGCTACCTTGTTACGACTTCAACCCAGTCGAAGACCCCACCATGGTATGCACTAATAGGCTATATATATGGCGCCCCTGGTGAGGGCCCCCTATATAGAGATGTCCCCCCCCTCGCATTGATTGCTCTCTAGTCCTCCTATATGGATATTATGGCCCTCTATAGATACATCTATATATAGGGGCGAGGTCCTATAGATAGACAACCCTCCCTTCCCCCCCACCCCATAGAGATCTTATCTATGGGAAGGCCAACCCCTATATCTCTATCCGGAGGGCCCCGCTGAACTCTCTTTTCTATCTGGAGGAGGAGGCCATATAGACAAGAGAGTTCAGGGGAGCCCTCCCCCCCCACCCCCTAGATTTCTATTTGCCCCTCCCCTCCATCTATATGGGCAAGGGAGTCCCAAATCTAGATATAGGGGTGATCCCCTATCTAGATATGGGCCCCATATCTAGATAAGGGTCGGACCAAGGAAAGAAAGCAATCCTGCCTAACCGGAGTAAAGGGAGGAGGATAGGGACCCCCTAGAATTTGTCTTGCAATAGGGGAATATACATGTTATGAGAAACACTATTTTTATATATCTAGCACAAGAAATAAAATACCATCGAACTCTTCCCATTGTGTTAGACATGTGAATTCTTGAATCCCGAAGAAACAAATTATTAGAATTCAAAATAATATAAAACTAAAAACAAAGAAATTCTTCGCACAAACACAAATGTACGTACATTGTAGATAAAAAAGGGAGTACTTTATTCATTCAAATTTAACCTGCCCAAGTTCCAACTACAAAAGGAATTATGCGATTGATAGACTTTCTAGAGATTTTTGACAATTTGCTCAGAGTTCATAAGTACTACGGCCATATCATCAATATAATATCAAGAGAACAAAATGTACCGTAAAACAAAAATGATATTAATACCATAAATTGAAAAAAATAAATTTGAAATAACATCAAGCTTATAAGTTACTAAGAATATGCTCAATTTTTGAAGCTTTACTAGTGATTCTGGAAATATTTAAAGCTTTTGCGAAACATTAAACAATGCTCTCTAAAAACATCTAGATGTAAAAGTTTAAAATAACTAAATATTATCATCAACAACATTTCATAAGCATAAGGAGAAAAATATAAAAAATACTAACAATATGAAAAACACACCGAGACTAGCGTGGCAGTATAAGGACATGCCTAAATAATATATTTCCCTCAAACAAACAATAAATGTAGTAAAAGCACATTAGGTCTATTAACATATTAGATCTGGACCTGATTTATTCCACTATTTTGTTCCATGTGCTTTTTACAACACAGTTACATTAGGAATAAAATGAATCTCTCGCAGGTTACTACGCAAAATGCCAGTATAAAAAAATCAGAAATGGCAGTAAATATACCAAAAAGGGTGGACCAAATTTTGTAGGCATAATAGGAAATGATGTTCCTAAAATATAATGAAATATTCAACCGGCTCCGTTCAAGCATCGGTATCCCATAACTACATAGGCCAGAGGCAGAGGTTTTTGTTGGTTTGAAAGTAGGAAACAAGGATTTGTTTTTTACTAGTTTTAAAAATGGCTTGCGATCCAACTTTTGGTTTTAGTTCTACACAATTATTTTAGGGAATAAAATGAATATTTTTCACCCTTATTCGTACTTAATACATTACAATTTGGGCAGGTTTATAAGCAAAAATACATGGATAGAAAAATCCCAAAAAGAAAATGGAGATATATTATCAGAGAGCCAATAAATATTGTCAAAAAGTGTGGATCAAATATAATAAGCGAAAAATAGAGGTGTAGTTTTTAAAGAGATTTTCTCAATAGTCATACTATCAATAACATACTGCTGCCTTAACATTACTATCTATAAAATCTAAATACCTTTATACTAAAAAATAACTATAAACTCGAAAGTTCCTTTCTTAATGATTCTCATAAAATATTCTAGGTGTTTCTGTGACAATGTTCCTATAGTGGCAAAAAACTAAGGCATTCTTCACTCACTAATAAATTCTTAGAATCATTAACAAACACCCCAAATGCAGGGGTACACAGAAATAACATGAAATTATGGTATGGATTATCAAAATGATGGAAGGAATGAGGTGAGTGTCTTAGCTGCCAGGGTTTCTATATTGCATCTTCTATGAAATTAATGCATTATTTTACTCATGAAAAAAATAAAGATGTGAGCGACATAGCTTGGCCAGTTCAACCATAGATTTAAGTTAGAATGACCAAGATAATTTGTACTCTACAGCATGACCAGTTCAACCATAACTTTAAGTCAAATGACCAAAAAGTACCAACACAAGGACAACACAGTGAAATACAGGATAACTTTTTTTTTTTTTTTTTTGACTTGCTTTGACACAACACGACACAACATGTCGTCACAAGGTTACAACCAACACTAGGAACCACTTGTTACGGGGGAGACCACAAGGTCAGCATGGAAACGTTCACACCTATCAAGGACAATGTACTCTTCTTTTGACAAGACAACATGGAAGTCCAATCCACATGACACACTCACAGCTAGGGCATCCCATGAGAAATTTCTTGTTAAATTTTCTTGTTTACTAAAGTGTCTCTTAATTCTTAACTTACGTTCTTATAAAATTTCATGTAATGATTCACACAATTCTTTTCACAAGGGAGAACTTCTTTATTTTCAACGGTTGACTAAATAGCTTAAGGCCAAGCTTTCTAAACTGGGATCATCAATTTGATGTCCAAATATTTCTTATTCATTTGATTTTAGAACAATTTTCCATTTCTTACAAGGTTAATTAATCTTACTCAAGCCACTAACACATGTTCCACACCTCTGTTGCATAGGTGAAGGCATAAGTTCCGATTGAGTGGAAAGTACCGCTTAGGGTTCATAACAATAACCTTCTTGTTTAAGGATCAAATTTTGACCTTGCTTAAGAATATCACCATGAATTAAGGCATGGGTTAACAGAACAGGACAACAGAATTTAGCTTCAGGGTCACATGGTTTACTATCCGTCTTTTATTGAGGTTAAGGGTTTATCAAGATTGGTTAAATGTTCCATCTAGACTTTACTTAATTAAGTTTGACAAAGGAAAACATTCCAAACGATAGAGAGAGATTTAAGGTTTTATTAATCACTTTCCCTCCTACTTATTAAATCCTATCATCTTCTAAAATCTAACCATTGCTTTCACCATGAGGTCATTTAAGGTTTCACTGTAAAAGGATAGTGTTTATTAGCTTGGCTCAAATAAAAAAATAAAATAATAAGTTATCATATTTCGTTACAAAAGATAGTTTCCTCTTGATTGTTCCAGGTCTCAAAGGTTATCAAGTAGATCACATCTACATTAATATATTCATATATATAAATTTTTAGTTTAACTTTTATCAGGATTATCCAGCTCACTTTATAGTACTTACAAACTCATTGCTACTAAGCCTTAGGAGGATTTACAACTCAACATTTTAACTCAAGAGCAAAGTTTAACAGTACTCGTTTGCGGAAACAAAACAAAGTTACATCAATTATTTCCAACATGATGCACAAATCAAAGGGACATACTATCTCTATTGAACCATGACTAGGGAGCAAGAGAGTAATAACATGGGACAAGCCCCGCTACTATACTAAGGGTTAAAATTCACTAGAATATCCCATAACCAAGCGGTAATCAAATTTCATCTTTCACATGATAACCAAACAAGCCAAAGTTTCAACAGTTACAACAACAATACTCTACAATACATTTACTAGGCACTGACCCTTCTTCTAAAATGTCCAAAGGCCCTTTCCAAATTTTATAACATAATACACATTCGTACAAAGGAACATCATAACCAAGATTGATGCAATAATCTACAAGTCTTTCCATCATCTAACCACGTAAGCCATCTGCAACAATTAATAACCTGAGTCAGTTCGCGAGAACTGAGCAAGATAAGACTATACATAGCAACAATAAGCTACTAGCTAACAATACCATGAAAGGAAACATTCTATCTCAGGAAATGGATCAAAGTTCTAACCTCTAACAACCTTTTGAAACAAGATGTAATTTTCAACATATCAACTAAGAAGAAAACCATAAGTTTTAGTTATGAAAATACCTCTAAAACTACAAAAGTTTGACAACCAAATACGCAAGACTATGAAATTTAAATGATTAGACACAAGAGTTGAGAGTATTAGGATTTCAATCATATAATCCCGTAGATTACGTGATTGAAATCTAAAGTGTAACCCATCAATCCACATTCTCAAGGTGAAGTCAAAAGATAAAAACCAGACCCGATCTTAGCTGCCAAAAAGAATATAGTTTTGGAATCGTTCCGTAGGGCCATAGGCCTAATAGGCTATAAACGAACAACGAGGGTAAAACAAAGTTCCATCATGTAATCAAAAAGGTTTAAAGGATGAAAATCTTATATTCAAACCCACAACCATTATATCTTAGGTAATAAGTGACTCCATAGCTAATAAGGATGAGTGGAAAGGACGGTAAGAATGTCCGGAATAGGTATTGCCTAACAACTTACCTACTGAACATAACCAGGACCGGAATAGCGACAAGCCTCATTAATACTCAAGTTGAGTAGGCAATCTAGCATTCTAAACACATCCTTTCAATTTTCATAATACCTTAGATTTATAATCCTCCCGTTTTAGAGGATCATAGCCATGAATCTAGACTTGGTTGAAATTTTCCGACATCAACTCACTTCCTAATATCATAAACGATGTATACAAAGGAAAAGGTCTCTCAACTCTCCTTAATTTACATCTCATCACTAAGTTTATGGTAACCTATGCAGAGATTAAACACATAATATACCATTGAAGATAGATATCCTCCAATAACGAACTTCTATAACGATGTAATTACAATTATGACGCTCGACACATAAACAAACTATTCCATAGCTTCTTTTCCCTTTTTGACAACAAAAATATATTCACGACCTTCCATCACAATCATTCTAAATTTGCAATGAAAGGTCACTCATCAAGAAGGAAGTACAAAACAAGTTTGACTAAATTAAGGAACTTCATGTTACCTTAAGCAGTTGATGAAAACCTTAACTTTCACGAATCGTGAAAGGTATTACCTTACTCCATCAAGGCATTATGTCTATACATGATTAAATCGATCGCACAAGGAATCATCAACATACCATATCTTAACACCATAAAGGTCATTAATTTTATCAAATTTTACTCATCGAAAGAGTAGAATCAAAATGGGGTTCTATCAATAATTTATGCCCTTCTATCAACCCAGGACATATTTTCGGCCCAAAACTTCCTTCTTAACAAGCATATATATTGAACTTCTAATTTTCAAAAAGCCCTAATAATTTGCACAATACACGAGGTGCATAATCACGCTTATCATAAAAATAGTAATAATAATTTAACTGTATGTTTTCCTCTAGGGCAACAACATAACAGGAAACCAATACTAGTCAATGCTGCAACATTCTAGGGGCGATTACATACCCAGGTTCACAAAAGAAACAACGACATTTTTGCAGAAGGAAGTAACTTTAAAATTATATATATATATATATATATCATATGATCAATCAAAGCATACACTGAGAACCTTTGTTTGTTTTATATATATAGATGGGTTGATCACGTCAACAAGAACAACCAACAGAGGAAAATCCAGAAGTAACAAACTGTTAACCATGTACTGAACGCAAATCCACAAAATCACAGATTTAAACCAATTTCTAGAAAGAAAAAGTTTCATTTCAAGAGGTTATTAGATACTAGCATATTATGTATATGGTTAGTCTATCTTGCCTGTTTTAACGCATCCACCAGTCGTGAACATCCAGCAGGGACTGCTACAGCCACACGCCTTCCGCTTTATCCTCTGCTTCACTGGTCTTTTCTTGCAATATACCACACCAGGATTCCCTTTTGAAGGCACGACTAGAAGAATGCAATAGGTGGTTGTCCAAACACTAGATTGCTTCAATGCAGCTGCTTTGGGGGTGAGAGTCGAACTGCTTACCACTCAGTCCGAGAGCACTTGCGCTAGAAAGCTAAACACCGACCATGGTTTGAAGCTCGGACAAAAGACATAATGATTACATCGCTCCTGGTTCTGAAAGGCATCTACCGCATTGATACACAATCCTTTTCCTTCATCAGATTTGGGGACAACATCAAACTCTCGGTGCAAACATTGCAGCTGAAGCTTGTAAGGTGATGATAATTTCAACAGAGACCCTTATGCCTGCTAACTTAGTGACTTGTTGAAGCAGCTCATATAATAGCAGAGCAACTTGTGTTTCATGAATATTCTGATATGAAACAGACCGGCCTCTATGAGGTTCTCTTCCATGAGTTACATCGAACAGCAAGTAAGATGTCAATAGAGAATCTTTGTAAATAAATTTCATCAGGTCTGCTGGTAACACCCTCACTGTCACATAGTCGATTATGAAGATATAACTCAGTGCATGCTCTGGATCTAAAAAATATCCTGCTACCTTCATCTCCCAAGACGTTTTCTTCAACATTGCATAGATCTTCTGTGCCTGTGGGTGTGATCTGTCACCAACACAAAAAGCATGCACCATTTTATTGGCTTTAATCTAACTACACCAAGTTTCTTTTTAATTCCTCTATCCTTCATCGATCTCCTAAAATCTCTTGCAAAGCAAACTGTGCTTCATGAATATTCTGACATGATACAGATCCACGCCTAAGAGATTCTCTTCCATGCGTTACAGCGTAAAACAAGTAAAGTCTCAACAGAGAATCTCTGTAATAAATTTCATCGGGTCTCCTGGTAACACTCTCACTGTCACTTAATCGATTTTGATGAAAATATCTTAAAGGAGAGTCCCGAATTTGAGGATGCGTTGATACTGAACAGATAACAGTGCAGTTGGACAGCCTGCTCGTTGGAAGCACTTAAAACAGCTTCTGCCCCACTGAAACGCTCCTGCCACCTGGCAATTTACTGTTACACGCTGTATGCTGTGGAGATCTGGCAGAACACACCTCGCAGCACCCATGAAAATGGAGGAAACGCGCCTTCCTCACTCGCTGAAGCTCCACGCCCCTCCTCCACAAGGAACCAGACTCCAGAGGAGCCCACGCGGCCAGGAAGAAAGCTCGAACAAAAAAAAACCACTTGACTAAAACCAAGCAACAGGCTCCCAAAAATAGGGGTTTCCTTCCCCCAAGACGCCGCAGACAAGGGTACCGGAAGTCAAGGAAGGTGGAGCAGGTCATTAAAGGAAAGCAGGTCAGAAGTGGTTGAAAATTTGCTGGGAAAGACTGGTGGCCAACTGCCCCCCCCCACTTGGCATCACATTGAGTACCTCCTAGGCTTATCCACTGTTTCAAATACAACATGCATATCATCGCTTGTACTGAAAATGAGTTGGACGAAACTAACGGACTACCCTAACCAAATTAAAAGGAAAATAATAAACTACGTTATTACACCTTCAAAGGCAACAATATACAACTGGTACGTTGTTACCCTTACAAGGTTAAACTAATAAAAATAGAGAGTCAACAGTCTCCCCTAGAATGCAAACACCCATGATTGAAGAGCTTATCCCTAGAAATATGATTCAAAATGTGATTCAACAAAACATTTGAATAATAGCAAGCTGTGATAGTGAACCTAAAATTTTGAGCTTAGCTGTAGCATCAAACGATATCTAAAGTTCATCTTTGCCTTGTTCATACTCAGCATTTCCTTCAACTTCGACCTTGCAATATTTTCCAAGTGTGAAGAATGATTTAGAGACGCTTTTTCCCATGACTCAATGCAGATAACGTAGAGATGACATTACAACACATATCCATCTGACATGAGTGACACATACATCGAAAGACCACTACCGACCCAAAATAACTCACACACGAACAACACAGTAAAATACAGATAATTTTTTTTTTTTTTTGACTTGCTTCCACACATAACACGACACAACATGTCGTCACAAAGTTACAACCAACTCTGGGAACCACTTGTTACGGGGATGACCACAAGGTCAGCACGGAAACTCATTCACACCCAAAAGGATAATACACTTTTTTTTTTGACCAAGACAACATAGAAGTCCAACACAGAACACACTTACAGTTAGGGCCAACCACAATGAGATATTCTTGAGGGTTATTTATTTTAAAAAACATCTTGCAATTCTTAGCTTACGTTTTCAAGGAGACTCAAGATATGGTTCATACAATTCATCTTACCAAGCTAAATTTATTCTTTTTACACTGAGTAATCATCTTTAAATCTTCTCTATTATGACATTTATTTGCTTAATTCGTTTATTTAGAGAAAGGGGGTAATTTAATTCCACAAGGCCATCTATTAACACTTACGCTACTAGAACTTGTTCATGCCCATATGACAACATGGGTTTGCGTTTAACATACTTAAGAGAAGAAAGACAAGGCACCTTGGAAAAAGGTTAGAGGGAGAAGGTTGAGTTGAAATCATCTTCAAGGCCTCATTTTTTATTACCAAGATTTCATTGAAACTTGAGAACTTAACCAGAATTATTAAAGATTTTACTTAGGCTTTACTAAATGAGTTTTATAAAAATAAAAAATTTACCATCCAATGGCTAAGAGATAGATTGTGTGGTTTCTAAATTTTGTTATCTCATGCTTATTAAATCTTATTATCTTCCAGAACTAACCATATATTTCCTTTAAGTTTTTAAGAATTTCACCATGAAAGGGATAGTGTTCATTAGTGTAGCTAGGGATATCAAGTTATATAATGTTACTTAACAAAGAATAGTTTCATCTTTGATCACTTATGGAATTACATGCTCTCAAGTTGGTCACCTCTACACTAATTTATTTGCAATATAAACATTTTAGTTTAACTTCTATAAGTATTAAACAACCCATTTTATCTTACTTATAACACACTATTACTAAGTCTTAGAAAGATTTAACTCAACATTTAATCGTAGGGATAAAGTTTAACAATATTCATTTACGAAAACTAAAAAGGTTACATCAACTCTTAGAATACCGATAATCCATTAAGGTCACTCAACAAGCGGTAATCCAACTTTCTTATATTTTCCAAGATAGACAGACAATTCAAGGTTCCAAAGTTAAGACGACATAATCCACAATACTTTAACACTAAGACATTGATCCTCTTCTAAATTTTCCACTAGATGTTATCAATAGTTGAACAAAATAAAAAGGATTCATGCAAAAAGAACTTCTCAACTGAGGTTGATGTAAAAATCTACAAGTCTATCCCTCATCTACTCGCAAAATCCATCTGCAACAAATTTTTCCACAAGAGTCAGTTCGACGAGAACTGAGCAAGATAAGGCTACACAAAACCACCATAACTATTATCTAACAATACCACAAAAGGAAGCACTTTATTACAAGAATTGGGTCAAACCTCTAAACACTATCAACACATCAAGTTATAATAAAGTCTCCATCATGCCAATCAAAGAAGGAGAAGACCTTGTACTTCAGTTAGGAGTAAAATCAACGAAAGTATAGCAATCGTAATGAGAATGGCCCTTGGCCCTATAAGGAGAAAACAAATAATCTAGCAAAACAGAATTCCCATCAAGTAAGTAATTAAACAATAATGTACAAGATTGAGATTTGATATATAGACCAACCATCTAGAAATTTATCAAAGGTACCAAACACATAGGCTAAAATAATATATTCCTAAAAGAACAAGAGTTGATCGGCCCAAGAAAGGGGAACCACGGGTTTCAAAAATTAACACAAAAAGCCATGTATAATCGAGTTTCAAACCGGAAATCAAAATAGAGTATACACACAACATAAGTTTCGAGGCGAAGGCAAAGTATATTAGTTTTGACCATTAACTCCAAGTAGATTTTCCAATCATCCAAGAAGGGTCAAAGTCTTATAGGCTAGTAGCAAACACGCGAGAGAAAAAGGGATGTTCCGTCCAACAAGAGTATACAATAATGTCATCAACAAATTTTTATAACACTAAAGATTTGCAAACCTCCACTACAATTCTAATGTTTGGTTAATTTAAAATAAATTACCTATATCCAAAACAACCATATTTTAAGGCAACCCTTGGTAACACAGTCAACCGTCACACAATAGATACAAACATAATTTCTAAGTGACATTATAAAAAAAAAACCCTTCGCTATGAATCCATAAGACTATCAAATGAAAGATGAGTTTTTCCCGAAGATTAATCACATTTAAGGAAATTTCCATCACAAAATATTAAGGTAATTACGTGCATAAAAGCCGACCAATATTAATTAATAGTGTTAACATTACAAGGGAGAAAATAATGCAAGTTAGGAAAAATAGAAGAGCGCCATCAACAATAATTCTGAGAGGGGGATTAGACCAAATCTACATCTAGTGTCAACGAGGTACTGGATTCGCACAATGAAACCTCCAGCTTAGTTGATCCGAAAAGCTAGTTATGGTTCAAGTTGATAGGGATGGTCAAGGTACTTCTTGAGGATGGCCTTAAAATCCTAGAAACAAGATGAAAGATAATATAAGAGTCTAAACACGCGAGACGGAAAAACACATTGCACACAAACCTTTTCATTCTAAAAGTTTTAATACCGGAACTCTAAGCTGGCTAGCCCATGCATTGCTCACACTAATCCTACAACCTTTCTTTCTCGATGCCAAAAGGTTATCAAAGGGACTTGCGAAGGAGCTAACAAAAAATGTCAAAAGACAAACTTGGGTGCTAGGGAGGGCTTCATAGTTATCGTAAACTTACTTCCATATAACGAAAATACTAGTTTGATCAACATAATAACTTGCAACTCAATCGCAGAGAAGAATTAATACATAAACAAACAGACGAAGGTCTATCACTCGAGCAAGAGAAACATAACACCCAGAGGAGAGGGCACACGCATCCTTTCGACCAACATACTGACAACGATAAAAGCTAAAACAAGAAGAAATAAGCAGAAAGGGGAAATCTCCCATCATGACATCCAACTGACAAATCAATGCAAGGAAAAAGTGGTTCGATTTCGCAATAATTTTAAATAAAATAACAGTAGAAAGGTGTAGAAATATCTTGCCTTTTTCTCCAGATTCAACATCGTCCTCCTCAGTCTCTTCCATTGCTTTGGACGCCCTCTCGAAATCCCACACCCAACAAAACATACCAGACTGTAGAGGAAGCCAGTGGAAGCTGGAACGTGGGAGGAGAAGAGGCATCCATCGCCCAAATCACAGAGGAGAAGATAATGAAAGGAAGAGGGTTCGTTGCAGGAAACAGGGACAAAACTGAGCAGAGGGAAGTAGAACAGCACCCAAACATACTTCCCTCCTTTCAAGGGCCAGCAGTGCAAGAAAAACGCGTTGACCAAGAAAGGATTTCTATGGCTTCTCTGCCCATGCAACCAGGTCAAAATGACAGACTGGAACAGGTGCAGACATCCATCCACGCGCGCAGGGTAAGAAGAGGAGGATCTCCAACAAGAAAAAAACCAACAAGAGGCCGGATCTAAAGAGCTATCACGTTTTTCCAGCAGGTTCAATAATTGCAAAGTAAATTGTGCTTTCATGAATATTCTGATATGAAACAGATCCACCTCTATGAGATTCTCTTCCATGAGTTACATCGTAAAACAAGTAAGATCTCAATAGAGAATCTTTGTAATAAATTTCATCAGGTCTCCCTGGTAACACTCTCACTGTCACTTAATCGATTTTCATAAAAATATCTTGAAGGAAAATCCAGAATTTGAGGATGCATTCGATGCTGAACAGATAAAAACATAGTTGGACGACCTGCTTGCTGGAAGTGCTCAAAAGAACTTCTGCTATACTGCAACATGTCCTCCGCTGACCTGTGCACCGAGACATCAGCCAAGGAAAGTCTGAAGCACCATGCTGAATAATTCACAGCTCTTTTTTTAAAATGTGCGGTTTGACTCACTTTTAAATTGGTATTCTAATAAGCTTATACAATCTTCCTGGGTCGATAGAAGTCCTTCCATTATGTAATTACAAACCCGAGATTGGCAATGGCATGACAAACAATGAACACTCCCTATTTGCATAAAAACTGCATATCATTTTTGTCAAACAAGATAATTCTCCCAAGTGGTCTGCCGTCGAGCACTGTCTTAAACGGATTAAACCATCATGTTAACCTTGAGATCTCCCTAACTTGGCCTTTAGATCTTTTTGCATCAGATACTCCACCGAGATCCTTGTAGAGTTCCCTTTCCATTCGTCACAACTTTTCAACGTAGCTGGATCGGGGATTTTCAGGCATTCTCACAAGACCATCGTTGAATTCTTCTCTGTTCTGTAGAGTCTCTGCTTGATTTCCAAAATGATGACTTCAACTCAGACAATCACATTGACTATTTCTCTATCAACTTTGACCCCAAACTTCTGGCCGACAAACTGAGTTGAGATAAACTGGGTGCCTTTCAATGCTAGGTGATCTCTCATATGCAATTTAAGAATTATTTTTAATTTTTTTGTATCTTGATAATAACCAAAGATGGGTTCCTGGGGCTATTATTTCATTTTGAACGTGATAGGACCCTCTTGTCCAATCTTGCCAGGTGTGCAAAATTGGATAACACTTCTCACTTCCAAAGCTTGGTAAGAGAAAAGATGCAATATCTCACAAAATTTTCATCATTATGACCTAAAATTTGAACCAAATACTTCCACTATCCCTCGCCATATAATAATTCCTATACATCTATAATACCCACATTTTCTCTAATACACTCAAAAATGTTGACTCCATCACATTGGGGTATGATTTCTCAAAGAGTTAGGTCTAGGAATAGACTTTAAAAAAAATTCCATGTAAAATGTGTAAAGAATGGACCTCAATATTCAATAACACGTGAGGAAAATTATTCCATTACTCTGCAATAGATCACATTTTCATTTCCAATCTGAAACCATACCAACTTACCTCATTAGATCACCTAGGGTTTGAGAATAGGTCTAGTGTAGACTTGGAAATCATGTCTTCTCCTCAGATCTAAACAAGGTCTAAGACACTTTTGAGTCTCTCTAAACCTAATTTACATACTCCCCATGATCTCAACATGCCCAAAAATCTCAAACATACTTGTACCCTATCATCACATACCATACCCGCTGACTAGGACTCCAAATTAGGTTAGTAGAACATGCTTGCTACACTACATTTGAATTCCTCATCATTTTGGCACACTTGTACACCTGTTAGTACCTTAAACACAATAAATGAAATCATCAAATAATCCTCCATACATCTTCAATTCACTAGCACACTCCAACAAGCCACTACACTATTAAAGAAACCATGCACCATCAACCAAAACCAAACAATCTCAATAAGAAACTCAACTTAACTTGACACTACCAATCAACCTTCATGTCTCTTAGCTATTTTGACATCAATGAAATGTAATTACATCAATTAAAATATCTCTCTTTTACATCATTGAAAATACTATACCAATAACAACATATTGAATATGATCAACAAGGGTAGCAAGATTTTCACTAGTGAAAAAGGGAATACTATTTAAGGCAACTGTGTTGGTATATCATGTTAGGCATTAAACAATAAAGGAATAGCACCATTAAATTTGATAAAAGTAATATTTATTGGTTTTGTTGTGATTGTAATTGGTCTTAAATCTATCAGAGGGGAGAACACAAATGTCCTATAAGGAGGAGGAGTGGAAAGAATTATTTTTAGAGGAGATGGTGATCTCTAAACTGTTTTGCCCCTTATTCTTCTTCGTGAAAACTGTAAATATTCAAAAGATACACCACTTGATAAAAATTTTCTTGTATGTATTATTTTCATGAAAATAAGCACCTTGACTACTAAAACTTCAGAGATATATAGTTGGGAGTCACCAAATGTGTTGAGAATTTATCTAAAGGATGAAATTCACTAAGTTATACACCAAAAATATAGAAATTATGAAATTTAATCTTTATCAAGGTCCCACCAGGCATGCCAAAACTATTGGAGCTAACAAATTACACCTACCCTAAGTCATGAAAAACCTAATATTTTGAGACAACATGAGACTGTATCCAAGTTATGGGACTTATGCTTGAGACATACTTCCAGAGAAGGTTGGATTCCTCTACCTATTCCTAATGCTAAAAATACTCATAAAAATAGAATTACAACCAACTAATCCAAGGTAATATACATGTCTCCAATGGACCAGAGGAAGATAAAGATGCATGGAAGGGGAAACATAAGCTAAGAAAGGATGATCCAAACACCAAGAGAAGGGGGAAGTAAACTCTTAGATGAGTGAAAATGGGAGAAAATGAAGGAGGAGAAGGTAGAATAAGAGTTTCACATTCCATAATGAAACATTCAAACCTCCCTTTTTCATACTCAAAATAGAAAATAGATCTTGATAAACTAAATATCATACACAGACACAGTTCGCATATAATGAAGCAGGATAAGGGAAAATAATAAACCTCACAAAAGCTTAGGGCAGACAATAGCATTTAAATAAATGAGATTTTGCATTACTTTATCAAGATACACAAATCATCATAGTGAAAAAGGAAGGTAAAACACGGAGAAAAAGTCCACATCTGATGCCTAATACATTAAATACACTTAATGCAACACTTCTAAATGATCCCATGTATTACATAGAGGGTCCAATTTACAAATGGACTATCATATTACAATATATAACCATGCAAAGGGATCATACTTAAATTACAGGGAAAATAAAGAAGGAAACTCATTCCAAGCCTCAACTAAAAATAACATATATAATTATCTTAGAAAATCATGGGATCTTTAAATTAAATACATTCACCCATGTCATTTGGCTTACAGACAAAGTAAAAATCCCCATACTTCATAAATATTACCCAAGTATCAGCCATTTGTAGCTAAACAATTTAAATGTTAAGATTGTATTTCCCATTTATCTCTACTAAATACCATCAAATTATAAATTTATTTATGTTCATCAAAAGATTTCACGAGATCCAATGATAAGATTTTGCATTATTTGGTATCCTTTGTGGAAAATGTTATAAATTTGAAGTTTTATAGGTTATGAGTACACAGGTCCAATGATAAGAATGGAAAATTTTGATTAGCAATTGTGACCATACTTTACCATGTATGTACAAGGCTTTTTTCTTTTTCATGTGTTAACCTAAAATTGGTTGAAGCGGGGTTCAAGTTTTGTATACATATTACATAGTGAGTGCAACATTTGTTTCAAAATCCCATGGACCCAAAAGTTTCACCAATCGTGGTTGATTATGCGGACCTCACATAAGCTAGGTGTGTTTTCCTGAGACCTTAATAGAATTCCTCCACGTGTCTTTGTTAAACTTCCAGTATTTACACCATATATCATCCTTCCAAAACCCATTGATGTCATCCATGATCATTCAATTTTCTCACTACTTTCTGGACCTGACGTGCATATGAATTTATGGGTCATTCCATAGTCCTATATAATGGGACATTTGACTACAGGGGAAAATTTGACATCACCACCATGTAACACCTTAATATTTGAATGTTAGAGTGCTTCTCACATTGCAAGGTTAAGGAGTCAGGATGAGGGAATCCCACAAGTTCTGCGAAGGAATGTAGTGGAGCTCGAGGCATGGAATGCATACTTGCATGAGCATACAAAGTTTCATGAGGGACAAAGACCTGCTGAGTCAAGCTATGGAATTTATAAAGCATTCAAGCATTTCCAAAATGCCGAGGGCTAGAGGATTATTAAATAGAATTCACCCTTGGATGGATGTTCTACAAGAAAAATATTTACCGCAAATCATGAAGATGCTAATTGGAAGACTTGTGAAGATCTTCCCCTCGGTTCTGCACTAGGTAATATCTTGATGAAGTATAAATATCTCTTTACTAATGGAAGAAAATGAAATATATGGAACTTTGATCTCATCTTCTTTTTCCAATGATAAATGGATCTCTCCTCACATGCTCAAAAATGTGGAAAAATATCAGACTGCCATTGAGGAATTCTTCAATAATCCAATTATGGTGAAAAGTTGGGGGCTATATCACCTCTATTAATGGTTACAAAAAATGGGTCAATATCACCTGGGACTAGGGCATCCAAAGATAATTATGGGAGTATTCAGATGCTTAAAGGTCTTCTTAATAATTATCATCTACAGTCTTTGGATAAACAAGATTCAACTCATTTGGGAGGATTCCTTTGATAGTGATTACAATGTTAAACCTAGTTATTTGATTCTATTATCTCCCTATAAATGATGATGTTACAAAAAAGTGTAGATTAAATAAATCAGTCCTAAAATTAACTATTTCCATTAATTGGTTATTTATAATAAGATTATCGAATGTAAGATAACTTCTACTTAAGAGAGGTCAACTCTTCCCTAAGAAAATGCATTTTATGTAAAAGTAGGGAGGAATTGGTTAATCACATTTGTATACATTGTCATTTTCCCACCTCTTTGGGCATCTTTATTCAAGAAAGATTTTATGGATGTCATGTGGGTTTTACCCAAAAATAATTGTCCATGGCTTGGACTCATTGGATATCTCCTTACAAATATAGTGTCATCAAAAAGCTCTGGACCCTCTCTTTTTCTCACATCATTTGGTATATTTTAAAATCAAGAAATATGAGGATATTTGAAGAAAAGGATTTGAAACCTACCCACCTCTTAAAGATTATGGTGGATGAAATCAGGTAAAATATTCTTAAACTCAAACCTCCTAAAAACCAAAGGTTTAGTCATTTTAAAATTAAGGTTTTAGATAAATGGAAAATCTATCTGTTCTCTTCTCTCTGTTAAAAAGATCTTATTGAGTTCACGGCCAGGGTGGGTGGTCTAAAATACTTTGCCAACATCCTCCCAATGCATGTCAAAAGGGAAAGTTACAGCTGAACATGGACATCCATCCAGCACAATGGAAAATCCACTTTTGAAGCATCATTTACAGAAGCTTCCGTGGCTTGGTTGAATCCCCATTGAAGATTATCAACCTCTGCTGGCCTAAGGATACCTGGGATCTAATGTTGCACATAAGCTCCTTCAGGTAATATTTCAAGCCCACATCCTTCAAACGCTGCGGATCCAGAAATTCCTCCGACAGCCATGGCTGTCATCGGTACAGGCAAGCAACGCAATGGAAAAGTGGCCATTGACGAGGGCGTTGGTATCCTACTGCAACATGAGCCACATTGCGTCCACATATTACCCAGAGGAGCCCCAATTGCCTGGAGGCCTTGAGATTTCCCAAATAGAGCTTGTTCTGCAACCCAGTTTTGATCCACCCCACAGTCCTGGTGATCTTTCTGGTGACGAAATTCTCACCTCTCCTGGGAGACTCGTGATTGAAGAGGATCCATTGCAGGCAAAGAGGCCATAGGATTAATACTGTAGTTAACAGTGTACCAGTGGGCTGCAACCTTGCAGGCGGCATAAGGGCTGACGGGGGTGGAAAGGGGTGTCCTCGTTCTGAGGAGGAGGGGTAGCACCATAGATTTCAAGCAGATCCGGCCTGGTAATACTTAATCTTGTGCCCTGTGGTCTGGACATGGATACGGACGGCCTCTAACAGAATGAGAGTGCCCGTGGTGACTACATAGGCGGTGTAATCTAGGTAAAAAAATATCTTGAAGGAGACTCCCGACATTTGAGGACTGCATTTGATACAGAACGGATAACAATAAAGTTAGACAACCTACTTGTTGGAAGCACCCAAAAGGGGTTCTACTAAACTGTAACCTGCCTACCGCCTAGCCTAAATACTATTGCAGGTCGCTGTTGCTGTGGATCCCTGAAAATAACACACCTTACAGCACCCAAAGAAAGCCGAGGTTACACATGCCTACTTCCCTAGCCTGTAGCTTCAGCTAAAACCGCCATATCAAACCCAACAGGCGAGGGAAGGATAACAAGGAAGGGGAAACACAGCCAAGCGAAATCCTTTTTCCACCCAACGTCACGCGGCCAGGGAACAAAGCCGAAGCAAGGCGTCCAAGATCTGTGCACCAGCAGGGAAGATCAATGATAAAATCCGATTTGAAAGCCATTGCGGACAACGTCAGGGAAGACAAAATTGTACACGCACCCAGGCAGGTACCATGAAGGGAGTACAAAAGGACTTGCACAGTCACCAACCATTTACGCATGCTAACAACAAGAAAAAAATATGGGAAAGATTCCACATGGCACCTCCATCAATTAATGTAAATGCGGTCCACTACCAAAAGGAGAAGAGATAATTGCAGGAAGTCACAGCACGTGGGATACATAGAAGCATTTGCAAATCAGGAATAATTAAAGAAGTAGGTGGCCTTCATTCCCACAAAACATGCCCAACACTCATCCACCCATACGCATTGAATAAACGGATCCCAAAAGAGATCAAGGTGAAGGGAGTTAAAACTCCACCGACTCCCATCTCCCTCACGTAAGGTAAAAACATAATGACCAGAACTGTTTGTAGTTTGGTGGTTAACAAGGGTCCATCTACATTAAAAAAAATAGTCCCCACCTTAAAAGGCGCCACCAAAAACATGCTCTTCCTCATTTACGCAACGAGGCTCGATCAGTGGGAGTGACAAACAATTTAAAAGGATAGTTTAAAGATATCAAAGGATGATGTCGATAACAATCGACATAAAGAACATAATAACAAAATACAATCGTTGATCGATAATACAATCATAATGTCATTATTATTATTATTATTATTATCATTATTACTAGAAACCAATAGTTAAACTCGACAAGGAGAAACACTAACGTTTCAAAGGAAATGCAACAACATTCAACTCTAAGAAGCACGGTCGTCGCAGAAGCAAAGGAACAATGATTAATGGGGTATTACACTATCAAATTAAAGCATGATTTTACTCATGAAAAAAAGAAATATGTGAGTGACATAGCTTGGCCAGTTCAAGCATAGCTTTAAGTTAGAACGACCAAGAGAATTTGTACTCTACAACATGACCAGTTCAACCATAACTTTAAGTCAAATGACCAGTTTAACCTCACCTACATTCCCTCTAAAAATAGTCATTAAACATTAAGTTGCAGCAAAGGTCATCCTTGAGAAAAATTAATAAAATTTGAGACTTGAAACAATGATAAAGTAAAGCCTAAACTAGCATAGCTAGGAAAATGATGGAAGGAATGAGGTGAGTGTCTTAGCTAGGGTTTCTAAATTGCATCTTCTATCAAATTAAAGCATGATTTTACTCATGAAAAAAAGAAAGATGTGAGCGACATAGCTTGGCCAGTTCAACCATAACTTTAATTTAGAATGAACAAGAAAATTTGTACTCTATAGCATGACCAGTTTAACCTCACCTAAATTCCCTCTAAAAATAGTCATTAACCAATAAGTTGCAGCAAAGGTCATCCTTGAGTAAAATAAAAAAACTTGAGAATGAAAACAATGATAAAGTAAATCCTAAACTAGCATATCCAGGAAAAACAGAGTTCTACAGCACCACATTCTAAGCTATGGCCAGTTCCTTGGATATCTCATTGAACCCTGATCAATAAGAGTAAAATCCTATGCATATTTAGTTTAGAATCCCGCTACTAGTAAAAAAAACGACTGATTAAATTGGCTATGGAAACTAACGGAAAATAATTATGTCTTGCCCTTATAAAATAAACTAAAGAATGAGCAACTAACAAAATTTCAAACAAAATATTCCAATAGCTTAGCCCTTTTAACTGATATTAAAAATTTTATTCAAGCATAAACTGATATTAACAATTCTAGTAACACAGAGCAATTTTTGTAACACATAAAGCTATAGAAATGGAATAAAATTTTATTTATTAAAAAAAAACCTTCTCAATCGAAATCAATGACAATTCATACCTAAAATTTAGTTTTAGACTCAATGTAAAATTTTGTGCCTAATGATGCATTGCCTAAACAAAAGTATGTCAATCCCAATTATATAAAAGTTAAGCAATCACAATCAAACAAAATACCCTGCGTTGCAGATGAATACTAGAACTTATGTACTTATTTCAAACCTTCAGAATTAAAAGACAGGGAAAATAATTTTCTTTTATCTTTTTAGTGCACAAAAGGAAAGCATATATGATACCTATACATGGCATCATTGTCTCTCGCAACGTGCATGTGCAAGGATTCAGCACCAGTAAGCATGTTTTAATACACCATGAAATATCTCACTAAACCCTCAAATAGATAATAAAATATATTTAATTAGAAATTAGATGTTTCCTAAAAAAATTAGGGAATATATAAAATAATTATGTTTCCTACCAAATCATCACAGAAACTTGTGTAGAAAAAATTTAGAACATAACATAAAACTAAGGGGTATTCTATCAAATGTTTAAAATGTAAATAGAAAAGAGACAAATATAGTACATTTCATATACTAAAATAAATAGGGAACAAGCGAGTATATATAGTTAAAACCATTAAATTATAAGACATTGAAAAATAAAATACAGATTGATTTCATTACGAAAGCTACAAGGCTCTATAAATAGCCAAATAAAAATCCAAGTTTAATTTTCTAGAATGGATGCTTTTACAAAATAACAGATTATAAAATGGATGAAAAAAGAGAATAAAACTCTCTTAGACAAAAACCATAGCCTAATAGCTTTAGCACCTGCTCTTTATGTGCTAGCCGTTGAAGGTTTTGGTTTCCTTCTTGCCCATGCTTCTGATCAAGGGCTTGTGAAGGGTATTCAACTCCCTTTTATGACTCCCCTTCAACTTGTCAATGGACATTTTGCAGATGCCTCCTTTCTCACGCTCCTGGAGGGGGAAGTGAATATAAACAATGCCATGCAATGTTTGGATACGCATTGTTTAGCTTCAGGTTCTAGTATCTAATGGAGAAAGACCCTATGCTTCAGGCAATCTTTTATCCCTACACCTAGTTGGCTGAATCATTTTGACTGGCAGTATATCCAGCATGAAGAAAATTTTAAATTTATGAGCATTCCCTTTTCTTTTGATGCTTCTCCTAGTCAACTTTGGCAATATCTTATTGACAGGATTTCCCACAAAGTGGAATACTAGATTACTAAACCCCTTTTGCTTGCAGGAAAATTTCAGATTTGCTCCAAGATATTGCCAACCACACATGTTTATTACTTTTCTTGTTGGGTGCTAGCTAAAGCCTCTTACAAGAAACTGGAGAAAATTCTCAGAGATTTCCTTTGGGCTAGCTCAGACCTTAGAAAAGGCTTTCATAGAGTTTCCTTGGAGTATTTTTATCTCCCAAAGGATTCTGGAGGTCTTGGTCTAACTGACATTGGCCGCTAGGGGTCTGCTCTTGCAGCCAAGTGGATTATTCGAGCCTACACTGGAAACGAAGCTTGGAAAGTACTGATTCGAAACTGTATTTTTCAAGGCTCCCCATAGGGGTGAAAAATTGGTAAGGGCTAAATTTTCATAGAATGTTCATTATCAAAGCCCCAGTTAAGATTGTGGGCACTTTTATTGTCAAAATCATATGGAAAGCTTAAGAGCTGCTCAAACCCTTTTTAATCTAGGAAGGGGATGGATTTAGAAATGGGTTATCCATTAGTGACCACAACATTTGGTGGTCTCCTCTCATCAATTTTCATGATGTGCCACTTGCTTAAGTGCCCTGGGTTCATGCTCTTAAGTTGTTTCATCGAGGCTTGGACACTCTTAAAGACATCTTTTGCAGGCAGACTAGATTACTTCTCTCTTGGCCTTAAACTAAATCCAAGTTTCAAATTTCTTCTATTGATAGAGAGTCTTATCAAGAAGTTCTTGATTCCATTCCTGTAGAGATGCATCACAAATTTGGTGTCAATTCTCTTAGGCCTTGGTGGAAGGATTGGAAATGGTTTCCAAATACCCCCTTTTTAAATTAGTCCCTAGGAAAAGTTTATGCATTGTTGACCCCCAGGTTGCCGATGGTGGCCTTGCCAAATTCCAAATGGTCCATCAATTTTGGATGGTCATCCGGGGAAGATAGATTTCATACTGTATGGAAATCCATCATTCAGCCCAAGTTAGCCTGTTTTTCTTGGTGCCTACTTTATCAAGGCCTTCCTCTTGGGTGTAGATTATCTCATTACGGGATAGATCCTCGGCTATGCCATTTTTTTGGAAACATTGAGATGCTCATGCATCTATTCTGGTACTACCCAAAAGCTCAAGCTATTTGGGCTTAGATCCATGATTTCTTTCGACCGTTTAGACCAGCTCAATTTCATTGGAAACATATTTTGCTTGGGGATTCTACTTCCATTCCCCATACTTTTTCACAAGTGTGTTATACTTTCAGAGTGGAGATCCTTTTTTATATGGAAAGAACACAATTTTGTTTTTTTTGTTAATTTTGTAGTTTCTTGTATTCTTTCACATTAAGATAAGGCCATATTTATCTCAAATGTGTTCTTACATATCTAGGACCACACCCGTAAGGTGGAGCTCGAGGTGTGGCACCTACAGACCCTTCTAGATCATTGGGCCAATGTTCCTTGCATTGTGGCGTGGGAACCTCCTACCTCCCCTTCTGGGAGTGTTCGTCTAAGAGGGCATTGTGGTCGTGGCCGCTCGGTAGACTAAGCATATCGTCATTTCTCTCCTAGGAGGCAACCCAAGCAACAACATAGCCCTGTTAATTGCAGTGGTTGGGGGTCCCCTCACCATTCTAGCAGCATGATGGCTGGGGTTCCCACCACCACTCCCCGCCTCCGGTACAGAGAGATGGGTGGGACTTTGACAAAGTTCCTAGGTTGGCTCTTACTTTTTCTCCTACCTAGAATGAAGAAAAAGTTAAATAATTTTCTTCAGGCGGACCGCCCCTTTCAGATGGAAAATATCTTCTTGGTAGCAACTTCGAGGACAAGGGACCACCACCACCCCCTGCCCCTATGTTTTCTGCGGCTACCTAGTTTTTTTTTATGGTTTTCTGGCATTGTTGTTAAGTTTGTTGTTTCCCCTTAGGCTTGATACTTTAGTCTCCTATCCGTCATGGCTAGTTTGTTTGTGGGGTGTGCCCTTTACCACCCATAGTTTTTGTGGAGAGGCTATAATATTTTATATAAAGTAACATAGACTATTTCATCAAAAAAAAGTAACATAGTTAATAATACAAAAAAAATTGATAGGTCTATTAATTACAATAAGTATTTAAATTTTAGAAAATATTTTAATAATCAAATAAAGAAATTGCAGAAAATGATTAGACTTATATATGGGTTGCATGCGTGAAGGCCATGAGGCCATGTGAGAGTATAATGTGGAAAGCGTTAGGGAGCATGTAATACATCTTTCATAGATGTTTAAAAGTTCCAGAATCTCTCCCCATTCTGCCAGCCATGCCATGGTGGATGGTGCTCGATGAAAATGCATAAGGGTCCTCTACATCATCCTTCGCTGTCGATTGTCTTAATTACCCCCCGATTATTAGCACAATCACCACCACCATTTGATTGCAACTTCGTTATCCGGGTGACGCAAGGTTTTGATTCCAATGATATTTGTGATAACGGTCCAAAATTATCTATTATGATTTTATTGTTCAGGTGCTTACCATACCTCATGTTGTTGTAATCAAGAATTTTTTTAGCTAGACCTGTGCTTGCATATTATTATTAGTGCCATGCTGGGATTTTGTCAGAGAATAATAGTAATGTGGCCGATAGGCCTGGAGTAGAGAGTGGATTTTGTGTGATAGGATCATTCTACATTCACATCGATTGTGAACTATTGGAAGCTTCCAGGTTGTTACCAGGTAAAAACAGCATGGTTGATTGGTAGAATTGTAGAATCTGGCACTTATTCATACGACGTCTGTTGGATACAGTCCACAGGAGCTGAATGCTCAAGGAATGTTGTAGGCGGCCATCAAGGATGAAGTATGAGATATGCTCATTGCCATTGTTGTCACAACCATCAGTGGTTTGAGAACGCCATAAGTCCCATGTTAAAGTGTCTGGCATACGCTCATTGGAGCTTGTGCATGAAGTACGGGAACCGGGTAATGATGGAGTCCGTGCACACATGGTGACACTAAGCAACAGAAAATGGGGTATGTTTGGTAGATATCAAAAGTTCTAACTACCACAAAAATGCCCTTCTCTTAAAAATTTCAAAGGAAGAAGAGATGGTTAAGGTCGTGGCAATGTATCCCCTTGGATGCCTCGGAATCAGCTACCCTACATCTGAATTTTTAGTGATGCAATGTTAGGGTTTTCTCCATAAAGATTATTAGACAGTTTCCCATTTTGATTTCCCTACCGGCTAATTCCAGTGGAAATATGTAGGATGAACAGTAGTCCTACTTGGCATAACCACATCAGATGGCGATGATAGTTTACTACTTCTTGGAGCCTTTAACAAAGGTTCATAGGACAGTAGACTTATCATAAGCACGGTGTATGTAGTTAGCATCTAAGCATTAGGGGTTGCTTCTCTCTAAGAACATCATAATGTCTTCCCCCACTGGCCAATAGTCGTGTAAAAAAGTTTTTTCCTTTTTGTCTACAGTTTGTGTGTGTCCCAAATGCAGGAAGACTAAATTTCAGGCCAATTTATGCATTTTATGTTGAACATAGGGCATAGGAATTTATAGAAATGAGATTAGTAATTGAGAAGAGGAGTGGAAGCTACAAGTTATCTTTTTAATGACTCCTATAGATCCCTTAGCCCGAATGTACTTTGTGCGAATGCATTGTTAGTGTTAGTGGATTCATCATAAACTGGGCCTATTCGATTGCTCTGCGATGTGGTGCAATGGTTTGCACCGACAGGAGGAAAGACATAAAATGAGCGGAGGATGGGTAGGATAATCCAATATAACTTGATCATGTGCCAAATAAGGAAGATAGCTAATCCGCCGAATTGGTGGACATTTTATCTTCCTAGAATTTTCAAGAGGAAAACAATAAGGCCCAGATCTCTTGCGCCTGAAATGGTGGATGGGAACCGACAGAATATCAAATGTGAAGCATAATGATTCTAACCATACTCATCTTAAATGCATAGCATGAATAGTGGTGAAAGGATGAAGGTCAAAATCAGGAGAAATGATGGCATTACATAACTTTGGAGGAGATTAAATACACAGATGAAATAATTGATTCACTAAAATCTTTAAGGTAATCTAGAAGTGGTTTTATGTTATTTGGATCACTACTTGAAATACATTTTGCTCTGGTCCATTGTATGTATTTAAGGACATTTTGTGGTTTCCATGGAGGGAGCTAAATGTCAATGCAATTATCTTATGTTGCAACTGGAGAGAAGAACAGTCTCTACATCTTGTTTTATTATGGAGAAGCACATACATTTTATAGGAGAAACAATAAACAACATTCCCCTAAACTAAAGGAGGAAGATATGGATGTAGGTGAGAGAATAATGGAATACAACAAGGAAGAGAGAATAAAGGGATAATATAAAACAAACACACCTAAAATATAAGCTATGCTACGTATGCTAACATTCCCCCCTTATTACATTATTCTTGCAAATGTGACCCCTGAAAAGTTCAAATTTCACTTTTCCAAGAGATTTTGTGAGAATGTCAGCTACCTGTGCTTCCGTAGGACAGTACTGGAGCTGAATGTGATGGTTCAAGACGTGCTCTCGAATGAAATGGCAGTCAATTTCAATATGCTTTGTTCATTCATGAAAGACTAGATTCTGCACGAGCTTCAACACACTCTGATTGTCGCAATAGAGAATAGGTGACTATTTTTCAAGGAATTCCCAGGTCATCCAAAATGTGACGTAACCATATCACTTCACACACAGCTCCTCGTGCGGCATGATATTCTACCTCTGTGGATGAGATAGAAACAAAATTCTGCTTCTTACTTATCCATGAGATAGGTCCAGATCCAAGATGAAATATGTATCCTGTAGTTGACTTCCTGTCATCAACAGATCCGGCGTGGTCTGAGTCGACGTATCCCTGTAAGAAGAATTGATCATTCTTCTTATATTCCAGACCATAATCAGTTGTTCCTCAGACATATCTCAAAACATGCTTTGCTGCATCGTAGTGACATTTCTTCAGCTCTTGCATGAACCTGGAAAGATAGCTGACAACATAGCATAGATCTGGTCTGGTATATGTCAAATAGATGAGCCCTCCAACAAATTTCCTATAGAGAGTAGCATCTACTTGAGGTGAGTCCTGGAATCTTGAAAGTTGCAAGCCTTTCTCCATGGGAGTGGATATAGGTTTACAGTCAGACATTCTATACTTTTCCAGGAGTGTCTTGGCATACTTTGTCTGGGAGACAAAAATGTGATGCTCCTTTTGCCATATCTCCAAGCCAAGACAGTAATGTAGTAGCCCCAAATCTGTCATGTCGAAGGTTCTTTTGAGATCATTCTTTACAATATCAACCTGATCTTCTGAACTTCCAGTGATCACAAGATCATCTACATACACAACAAGAATGACAATTTCTTTGCCTACCTTCTTTATATACAAATTTGAATCTGAGGGGCTACGAGTGAACCCATGCTGCAAAAGGTGATCATTGATCTTGATATACCATGCCCTTGGAGCTTGTTTCAGTCCATACAGTGATTTGATGAGATGACATACCTTCTTAGGATGCTCTTCATCAACAAATCCTTCAGGTTGGGTCATGTATACTTCTTCTTTCAGATCACCATTTAGGAAAGCACTCTTGACGTCCATCTGCTGAAGTCTCCATCCTTTCTGTGCTGCTAGTGCGCAAACTACTCTGATGGTCTTCATCTTCACAGTGGGTGCAAAGGTTTCTTCATAGTCGATGCCCTCTTTCTGAGCATATCCTTTTGCTACAAGTCATGCTTTATGTTTGTCGATGGATCCATCTGCCTTATATTTTGTCTTGAAAACCCATTTGTAGCCTATGGGTTTCTTTCCTGTAGGCAGATCGACAAGTTCCCATGTCTGATTTTTCTTGAGTGAGTCAATTTCTATATCCATGGCTTCCTTCCACTGAGGTTGACTGAGTGCTTCACGAACATTGTCTGGCTCAGAGCTATTAATCAGTGAACTCATGAGTGCAAAGTTTACCTCATTTCTTGTTTGACTCCTTGTTTTGACTCCGGATGATGTATCTGGGAGTTGTTGCAAATGTGAGTCCTTGATGGTGCTTTGTACCCACTTCGGATGAGAACTTGGCTGCTTTTGAGAAGAACTTTGTCGTTGCCATGTGGATTGATGTGGAGTCACATTCTCCAGTTCTCCAAGGTCAACAAATAGCTCTCCTGGCAGCATTTCTTTTCTCTGAGTAGTCTCCTCTAGCTCATCATCTGATTCAGAGACTAGTCGGTGAGAGGTGGTTGGTAATGGATCTTCTGTTGTCACTACTGAGTCAAAGGATGACTCATCACAAACCACATCCCGACTCTCATATATTTTCTTTGTCTCAGGATCCATGAGATGGTATGCCTTCGAGGTAGTGCTATAGCCAAGTAGGATGCACGAGAGTGACTTTGGCTCAACCTTCTTTCTCTTCTGAGCTGGGACATGCATGTATGTTGTGCAACCAAATACTCGTAAATGAGAAATTGATGGATTTCTACCACTCCATACCTCTTCTGGTGTTTTATTTTGTAGAATCTTTGTCGGTGCCCTGTTGAGAAGATATACAGCTGTCTGTACTGCTTCAGCCCAATAGCATTCCTCTAGCTTTGCTGTTGTTAGCATGCAGCGAGCCATCTCCATCACTGTGTGATTGCGACACTCAACAATGCCATTTTGCTGGGGTGTGTAGGGAGCAGTCAGGTTCTGCTTAATGCCTTGTTGGTTCAGGAAGGCCAAGAACTTCTTTGATGTAAATTCCCCCCCTCGATCTGAGTGAAGTAGAAGAAGTGGTTGTCCGGTCTCTTTCACAACACGATGATAGAAGTTCTGGAAATGTTGAAGAGCCTCACTTTTCTTCTTCAGGAAATATACCCACATCTTGCGAGAGTGGTCATCCACGAATAGTTGGAAGTACTTGTATCCTGAAAATGAAGTAGGCAATGGGCCGTTCAGATCGGTATGAACTACCTCCAGACACTTCTTGGCATGGAAGGTGCTCACCTGAAATGGATCTCTGTGTTGTTTTCCTGCAAGACAGCCAGGGAAAATAGGCAAGGAACTGGACAATTTGGGTAGTCCATGGACCATTTCTTTTGAACTCATCTGGTGCAATGAACTAACTGACAAGTGTCCATATCTAAAATGCCATAGGGCAGTTGATTCTATTGTAGAAGCAGATAAAGCTACTGCAGAAGATGAAACAATATCTAAAGCAAATAACTTATCTTTTACAA
Source organism: Taxus chinensis (assembly GCA_019776745.2). Classification (NCBI taxonomy): domain Eukaryota; kingdom Viridiplantae; phylum Streptophyta; class Pinopsida; order Cupressales; family Taxaceae; genus Taxus; species Taxus chinensis. Next base: position 33,863 of record JAHRHJ020000219.1, on the reverse strand, counting down.
ATGCTTTAGCAAGAACCGTACCTTTTCTAGAGATTAAGCATGATTTAATGCCATTTTGGACAAGAAATTCTACCTTAAGGTGATGATTCAACAGCTGAGTAACTGACAAGAGGTTGCTAGTCAAGCCAGGAACATATAGTACCTTTGTAAGTGTACATTTTCATGGTCCCAGAGGAATGGTGACATTTCCTATTCCTTCTGCAACGTACTCTTTGTCATCCGCTATCTGAACTCGATCTCCAGTTGGTTCTTCATGTAGTGAATCAAACAGCTTCTTGTCACCTGACATATGCTTTCTTGCACCAGAGTCTATCAACCAGACTTTCTTCGTGGGCTGAGAAGTTTGAGAGACGAGTACAAGGTTCTTACCACAATGGGCTCCTTCTGATGTCTCCTCATCAGATTCATCATCTTCTTGGGCTGTGAGATGTCCCTTCTTTTTCTCCAGTGGGGACATCATTTGGAATTTTGAAAATCTTCACGCCCTGATGTGCTTGTTTGACTTGAAGACCCTTGTTTCAAGCTATTGTACCAGTAGTGATCAGTGTCATGAGTGTTGGTTCTGCAAATGTGACACCACCTCTTTGAATTTTGATCTTTCTGCTGTTGTTTTGGTTGCACTTGATTAGAATTCTCTGGGGGACCCTTTCGATTCTTCTGGCCATGGTATGGCTTTGAGAACAAGGCTTTATCCTGAGACTCCTCTTGGGATGAAGTGATGGCCTCTTCCTGCTGCAGAAAATTCACAAGTTCTTCGAATGCCACTGTTTGTTTAGATACATTCAATGTCATAACAAACACTCAAAATTGAGAAGGGAGTGCTCTCAAGGTGATCGGCACGAGAAGTTTTTCATCCACCATTTCACCGAGCGCTAATAACTCTGATCGCAGCTCAGCCACGTGACGTAAGAACTCCTCCACTTTCTCATCTGACCCCATAGAGAGGGTGTGCAGCTTTGACTGAAGATGAAGGATCTTAGTCTGATTTTTGGCTTCATAAATAGTTGCCAACTTGTCCCAGGCCTCCTTTGGTTTCTCCGCATTCCGAACATGTGGTTGCACATCATCACTGATACTGAGCATTATCAACATCAAGGCTTTGGCACTAGCCATCTCATACTTTATTAATTCATCAGGGGTTGTGGGAGTGGGCACAGACCCTATGACAATGCCCCATAATCCTTCAAACTGAAGGATTGTCCTCATTTTTGTTTTCCAGGCCACAAAATTGGGCCCTTTGAGCAACTGAGCATCAGAAAGAAGCAACTTCAGAGCAGACATTGTAATAAAAAAATTTATTTATTTATTTCAAGAGTTATTACAACTTTGACTCACTGATGAGAATTACTGGCTCGTAGATGCTCATGATATTCACGTGCTGTGAGATGGTGATGCTTTGTGGGGCGTTCTTCTTCATCATCACAGTCGGCGTCGTACCCGGCTTCTAATTCTTCCCGAACTCACTTTGCTTGGCAGCTGACGTCGAAAAGGAAATATTCAAGAAGTCCTTCTCGAACTAGCTTGTCGAAGGCTAGATTGCCGGTGTTCCGAAGCTCGTTGAGCAATGCAAAGTAGAACCCAGAGCTCTCAGGAGCTTCTTCACGGTGTTCTCTAGCTTGCGAGTTGATGTTCCAGCTTTCGGCAGTGGTGACCATGTTATTGACGCTCTCAATCGAGTTGTCTACACTCGACATTCGGCGAAGTGTTGTAGGATCAGCTTCTTGTCCTTCTTTGTCTTGGTGGAGAGGTCCTTTTTAAAAAAAATAGTACTGGTACTATTTTTAAAAAAAAATTATGACCTTTAGGCTTCACAAAGCCAAATTATTCTTACACGCTGGAATATTTCACTTTTCACACAGGTGGAGGATCAAGAAAATAACATGTAATCTCTCCAAACTTCTCCACGCAGAGGTTGTAAATGACTCCACGCAGGTGAATGATTAGATTTGGTGTATTCCACGTATGTATGTAAAAGTAAAAATCCAAAGGTTCAAGAGGACTTTCAGCTCACAATTTTTTCTTCCATGCACAGGTAAAAACAAAATTCTCAGCAGAATGATTTTCTTGCATATGAATCTTCCTTTCCACGCAAGTGCTTCTTTTCATTGCAAGTTCTTTTGAAAAGATCTACTTTTTCTTCTTTCCACGCACTTAACAACAGTCTCCACGGTGTTTTAGGCTCCACGCACAAAGTAGTAACTCCACGCATCTAGGATTCTCCACACAGGCTTCATGTTGATTCCACGTAGAAAAAAAGAGACTTAAAATTCTACAAAAATTTTGAAAACATAATTTTCCATGTCCACAGCTGTTGTCTGCAAGAAAAAAAAACGTTTTATCTCCTTATGATTCCACGCAGAAGACTTTATGCTCTGCTCCATAGGAAATCAACTCACTCGCATTTTCATTATTTGAAAATAACTTCTACCACACCACACTGCACACAGGTCAGAGATATTGAAGCTCTGATACCAAACTGTGGGACAAAATTAGAACAGAAGAAGAATGGAGAGAAGAACAGTCTCTACATCTTGTTTTATTATGAAGAAGCACATACATTTTATAGGAGAAACAATAAACAACATTCCCCTAAACTAAAGGAGGAAGATATGGACGTAGGTGAGAGAATAATGGAATACAACAAGCAAGAGAGAAATAAAGGGATAATCTAAAACAAACACACCTAAAATATAAACTATGTCATTATTAATTGTCAATAAGAGATTATTTCATTATTTTATTGTCAATTGTTATCGTTAATCTATTTTATTATTTTGTTGATCCCTCCCGTAGACTGAGCCTCGATTTGTGTAAAATAAGGGGTTACCCTATGTGGCACCTTGGTTGGTCGTTATCTAGTTTTTACTTTTGAAACCGTAGCCACCTGTTGTTTGCTCATATGCTTGTTTTAAATTTTTAAATTAAAGGTGAATTTAATGCTTCCTCCACTGATTTTGTCTTCCACATTTGATCATTATTATGTCATGTTAGGTGTGAAGGAGATGTGGGGCTCCTTTTTCTTGTTTTTTTGGTTTGTTGTTGGCTGGAGGTGGGTGGAATTGATGGCAACCTGCCATTACCTTATTTATTATTTCACCTATTTGTTCTGACCTATTATGGTGTTCTGAATACGCCAAATTTATGACTTGATGGCCACCTGTTGTTTCCTTGTTTTTCTTTTATGCAATGTTTGTCCCATGATTTAGGGAAATGGATATGTTTCGTTGAAGGTTGGACACTTGTTGGTTGTTTCTTTTTATGATTTCCTTGTTTCTAGGTGGTTTTTTGCTACGCCATGTTTGGAACTGGTTGCACATAAGCTGGTAAGGGTGAACTAAGCAGGTCATTTTTTTGGCTGGTCCTCCTATGCATATCTTGCAGTCATGGTTGTTTCCATGAGACTGCATCTCTTTGAGGCATTTTGTCGATAGTTCACATGCCTTATGTATACTTCCTCATTGTGCTTACCTGTCTTCCAAGGTAACTGCGACTCCATCTTAAAAAAACTTTTTCCTTTGTGCTTCAATGGTTGTCCATGTCCTGCTCTAACGTCCCTTTTTGACGCAGGATAGGAGGATGTTTGAAAGACTGTGGAGTTTTGCTTGGTTTTTCCTCTTGTCCATTGCGTTTATTTGTAGTTCATGGGATTTTTCTATAAACCCATTTTGTGTCTATACTGCAAATCATTGCAGTCCTTGAGACCACATTTATTCAGACAGATCCAGCTCGTGGATCTTGGAGCTCCCTGGATGTACTTCACATTCTTTTATACCTTGCACTACCCAATTCGAGTTGACCTTGTACTCACCGAGTTTGAAGCTTGTGTTTGATCTGTTTTAAGAGTTTGTCGGTGCTCTGTTTGCATACTTATCTCATCTTGAATAGAAAATTTTAATCCATTTACATACCTTATAGCCATTTGTTCCTCAGTTTCTTCATGCTCTACACGAATGTACAACTTGTAGAACTCATCTTTGTATTCTTGCACTTTTTGTAAGTTCTATCTGAGATTCTGAAACCTCCTATAAAGGGTTTGGGCATAATCCACTGGGAGAAATTTATCTTTCAGCTTCTTCTCCATCTTACTCCATGTCCTAATTCTTTCTTTCTCCTTTCTTAAATGCTCTTTCGTGCATGCATGACCTTTCATAACACCATAACATAGCATGACCTTTCAATTTTGTGCATGCAAATTTTACCTTCTTTTCTTCTGACATGGCCTTCCACTCAAAAAATCTCCCCATGCTAGTCAACCAGTCTATCAACTCCTCTGGTTTTAGACTACTACCATACTCTGAAACATCAACTCTTAGCCCATCATTTTTTCCTTCCAATTCTTGAAGCATCCTTTCTTCAAAGGCTAATGGTGGTGCTTGGGTTTCCTCCTCTTCATAAACTTCTTCTTTATTTGTGTCATCTCCATCTCGATTTCCTCTCTGGGTTATCATTGTAGGAAGCGCAACAACTTGCCTCTGTAAATATTACATATTTCTATTCATCTGGGCAATACCGCCTCCTCTTCCTCTTCCTGTCATCTATTTTTTCGAAGACTTGAACCAACTCTGATACTGATAATGTAGCTAAATTCTAAACAAACTTGATATACTGCAAATAACATGAACTCTAAAAGAAAATAGATCTCCTTGTTCGTTATTCAATAATCAATTACAATGTTTCTTAAATAGGAAAATAACTCCCAACTCAATTTTACATGCAAACCCTGACCAACTTTGACTAAATCTACTCTAGGTGGCGGAATTTACTATTTTTTAGCAGTTTACTAGAACTTGCTATTCTTAGTAAGTTTGCATGCTTATTCGTATGGGCAGCAAAATTGCCATGCATCTTCTACATTCCTAAATTAAATAAATTGTGAACTTTCTAACTCATAATGCAACTAATAGACTAAAATTAACTAATTCCCAAAAATAGAAAAAAATTAAGTTACAACTTAAATCCTAATTTTCAGCCTCAAGATGGCGGATTTAGGGCCTGAAAATGTGTTGAAAATTTCCCCAACTGGTAGGGCAAGTTGCCTATGCATTTTTCTCATCAAAACATGTGGTTTCAAAAAAAATGGACACCTGGAGCTCAAGTTATGACCTTGTCAACTTCCTGATAATTTTGGTGTATCATTCTTCCCTACTTGAAAAAAAAAAGCTCTTGCAAGTTGTCTTCTTCAAACTACTTTCAACATTAATTAGAGACAAAAATATATTTTTGTCTCTAATTAATACACCCCTCCTACTTTTGTCTCTAATACCCTTAATGTACAAATTTTAAATAAAAAAACTCTTTATAATTTTGGGCGGCTTGCAAAGCACATGCAGGAAACTGCGGGAAAAATAAATGTATAGGAAAATGGAAAACAAGCTTGGGCGTGGGAGGGAAATTTTCATTCGTGTCTGCATGCAGATGGTGCGGATTTCAGCACAGGAGGAGCAGGTATCCATTGTTTTCCCTATTTTATTTTTTACCTGGTACTGTTTTATTGAGTATTTCTAAGATTTGTGCACAGAAATGGTGATGGTTTGGTTTTCATTACTTGTCCCTTACAGGATTCATATATTTTGTGGAGCTCTATACCAGGGAGCCCGACCATCTTTCTTTGTATTTAGCTGCCATTTTTATATCTTTCTGATATTAGATCTTTTCTTGGCATTCGTATTTCAGATGGCAATTTTATTAGGTAGGTTTGATGTTTTTTAAACTGTAAGATGGGTTGGCAGATTCCTATAAATCTTGATCATTTCTGCAAGAAAATGGGTACCTCTGCAAGAAACGGATAGAGCTATAGGTGTATTTTTGATTAAACTACCAAATCTTGTTGAGATCTTCTAATTCTTGCACCAGATGCCATTTCCAGAGGATACCTGGCACTGATATACTTTTAATTTGCCATTTTTTTTTCTTGGCACAACTTTAATTTTTGAATGAAGGAAAATTATATGTCACCAATATGGTACCATTTACCCATGCTTGTCCTTTACTCATGGTGCTCAAGTCCAAAGCCACTACATTGTTTCCTTTTTCAATGCAGTGAACTCCACTCTACAGAATCCAATGAAATATATGTTTCAGTATTGTAAATGAGAGTGCTCGAAGAAAAAGAAGGAGGGTTATCATATTTATTATTTCCAATTGAAAATTTACCTTGTACCACATTAGGGCAGTTTGATTGGGAGGATTTATTCCCGAATTTCATTGAACAAAATTCTTCCCTGCATCTGAATATAGACTTTGTTGTTCAATGGGTTTAAACCTATCTGTGTGAATGAAACAGAAAACAGCTAGGAATAGTTGTATGTTGAGATATGTTCAGTTCATACTATTAACCAGTCTCTGATCATCAATCCTAACAATAATAGAGCAATAGATATAATTATGTGAATGAAGGTTAAGAAAGTGGCTGGGAAGCAACTCAATTCTAGGAGCAAGGCTACAAGAAAACCACCTGGTAATACCACTTCTGGAAAGTCAACTCTTTTGTGCTTTTTTAAGACCTAGTATCATGACAGGACCATTGATTCCAGCTTCCCATGTGTCAAAAATGGTCCATAATTCTGTTTATTGAAGTTGACATTAAAGATGATTAAATTTCTATGCAAACATGCATTGATATCTATTTCCTCAGGAAGCCAAAACATAAATGATTCTAGAATTTTTGGATTGCAGATATATTAGCAAGCAAAAAAATGCTCCTTCCTATATTTATACTTGTCACTGTGGAGTGCAGGTTTAAGCTAACCTGCAATCCTATGTCACCGACTGAGTAGGGCTATCTCATTTGTACCAACTTTCAAGGTAATTGGAAGATGCATTGTGAATGAAGTATTGTTATAACTTCCTGTTTGAGTTCCTGTAGAACATACTACATCAGTTGTTTGCAAATCCCACCCCACTTAAGAGATAATATAGTACATAATAACCCAAAAATGTGTAATAACAGTGGAGATACCTACCTACAAACTTCTCATTGAAAAACACATGGAGTGCATGCCCTCATGTTTCAACATGCAAGTATACTTGTGTCTTGTTCTTTGACAAGGGTTCATCTTCATCAATATGTACACTGTATTTATACAATAGTAAATCAAGCATCATAAATCATCCCTTTCTGAATTTTACATTTAAGCACATATTTTAGAAGATGTTTAAAAGTTTTAGTAAGGTCTGCTCTTAATGTTTCAATATGAAGAACAGATTTCCAAATTCCAAAAAAATCAGCAAAATCAGACAACCAAAATCAATATTTCCAATGAAGGATTCTTAACAAAATTTAGTTGTAATCAGTTGATATTTCCAATGAGATTATAGGCATGGCCCATAGGTTCATATTGAAATTTTCTAAAATTTAAGTACATCATATAAGTCTTATAGCTAATAAGGGCAGATACATAACTGTTTGTAGACCACAGAAAATCACTTTTATCTTTAGCTGTGTACAACTGCTCTAACAAGCCGTTGCCAGAGAAATGTTCACCACCCCAAATTCCAATAAGTTCTTTGTGCCACAACCATTTTACGAATGGTTTTGTATTTTTGGTTGATGTTTCAACAGGAAGAAGGGATTCCAGGCTAACCTTCTCCATTCCCATTGAAGAAGTCTGTGTACTTACCTGTATTTCATAGACAGAGACATCCTTATACAGCTCCATATGATCTGCAACTTTAATCATATTGTGATTACACAAATTCTAAAGTGAAAATATGACTAACCCTTGCTGTGTTGAAGACAAAATTCTCACAACTAGGCAATATACGAACTGACCAAGCAGGTAGGTAATATGACTTTCCATTGAATTGTAAAGTTACATCCTTCCCAGGGTGTGAATTGCTGAGAAAAGCAACACACGTGCCAGAAGTGTTCACATAATATATTTTTGCCTGAATATCAGATACAACGTTTTGTATTAAATGCCAGTTTTTTTAACACCATAATATTTATAGTGCTAGTTCTATAAGCATTAGCTTTAAGTAAAATCAGATATTATTCTCAAAATAATTCTAAGATGTTTGTTTCCTATAATCAATCTTTAAGAGTAGAGCAGAATTAGATCACTTGTAAAATCCTATTGACGAACTCTAAAGATAAGATAGCACGAGATTAACTCGTCCTTGTTTATGTGCATGTAGTTCCAAACACCAAAGACCCGAAGCCGGTCTTAGTGATGGCATACACCCTAGATCTATTTATTCCTATATGGGCGTTGAAACGCCACCAATGTGGGATAGATGAGATAGCAGGAGATTAACTCAGCCTTGTTTATGTGCATGTAGCTCCAAACACCATGGAGTGCCATGTTAGTGGGAGAGAGCTGAAGGGGAATCAGCAATTTGGAATTGGAATTAAGAACATTGTTGAGGTTTCCAAGAGCAATATCTACCTCCTCTAGCTCATGCAAGAACCTTGAAGATGACGATGAGGATCTCCTTTTCAACCCAAATGCCTCTTTTAGCTTGTCTTGTAGAGAAGTGAAACTCCTAGGAAGAGGAAGAGCTTGAATCTTCAGTCGTGGTGTCTTGAAAGAAACAACAGTGACAAGTGCAGAGCAAACCAAGATGGTGATGGCCTTGGTGTGGTTTATGTTGATGGCTATGGCAGGAGCTTCTAGTCCTACTCGTTCTTTCTCCTCAAGGTTAAGATTATCTGCCATTCACCTTAGAATAGACATGCATTTCTCTAACCTGGATTGGGTTTCCTTATTCCCTAGCCAACAGGCAAGGGAGTTGCCATGCTCTTTGAAGTGCATGGGCATTTCACATTGATTCCTCAGGCTGCGAATGGCTACCTTGCACACACATGTGTTGCTTCCTAATTTCTGATATGCTATCCCTCAGTAGATTACACACTTCAAGTAGGTGGACCATGTCATCCAGATGTTGGTCCATCCACTTACACCCCATTCCCTTAGTGTCTATGTCTATTTGTGAGAGATTGGAATTGGCATTGACCACCACTTGCAGTGCTTGGCCAAGCCAATCTGCCCCAAAACATGAAGAAGAAGAACACTCCACTTGTTGTTCCAATCTTTGCACCTCACCTGCAAGATGGTCTTGAAAAGAAGTAAGGATTGGACACTCCTGTAGTCTTGAGGCCACGCTCTTTGACCCCTTATGTTTATGCTTCCAAGGAGATTGCAGGTTCACAAGAGATGAGAGAAGAGACATAGGGGTACTGCAATGCTCATGCTCATTGTATTGATTCCTCTGATGCCGATGCTTGTTGCTTCAAGGATCTCATCTGATGACTTCCTGCCTGCCTATTAATATGATTTATACAACTCAACATGATCATGAAGGGGCACTCCAAGTAGACAGAAAGCATCTAATTCTGTAAAATTTGTATCATTATATCAATCATGCATTTTTTTCTTGTCCCCTGCTTCCCAATGTGAGATGGGCCACATGGTTTCCACCCCCTACCGGGAACAACTCTCAAACACCATGGCTAAGCATCATGTGGCCAACAAAATTTACATTACAAATAATCAGAATTAAAAATCTGTAATGCAAATCACCCACAATTTTCCTTTCTCATCATTAACAATTTCTCCATGTAAATGTTCAACTGAAACACATTTGTATGGCTTGTCACGCCCACATTCAAAAACATTTTATTTACCATACTCTGTCCCTTCTGTTAACAACAATTAATCTTTTTCTAAAGCTCTCTCCTCTACACGTGTGGATGAGCTGTTCATAATTAATTATATTGCAATTGAAATTTCTGTCCATGTTTTGGGATGCAACAGCAATATATCTACTTTGCTCGTCATCAGCCGGAGGAGAATCTTGAAATAACAATGGCTCGAGTCTTGATCTTTGTTTATACCCCAATTCTATTAGCCTTCCAAATAGGCACTTAACTCACTAGTTGCTTCTCACTCTCAAGTAACCCCATAGTGACTTTCACAACTTAATACACTATATATATATATATATATATATATATATATATATATATATATATATATATGCTTGACTTCTTGCACAAATGCATGAAAGTACACTAGCATCGATGCAAACATACAATATAGAATGTCATGCAATTGAGGTGGATCTACCAACTCTAGTATATTCTCCAGACACTATATATCTGAACACCTGCTTTATACTTGTGTGCCTTGTGTGGAGGCCACTAAAAGGGACCATGAACTTCTGTTTTGGTTGTCAAATCACCACCATTACAACTCTCCTACCCCAAAAGACAATGACTGGGTCACTGCATTTTTGGCTGGAACATTAAATATATTATTTTATCTGCTAATTATTTCAGTTCATTCATAATCCCTCTATTTGCAGAGTTCCAGCTGGAGTTTTACACAAACAACAAACCTGGGTTCAGCACCAGTCCAGATTTAAGGTGATAGACTCATTTTTAAGTGGAAATGGAATCTGTTTAACGACTACATAGAGTTAAGGGTATTGAATCAAAACAATATAACATTTAGGTAATAGAATCTTTTGTAACTACCTCAAGGCTTCATAGGAGCTGTCAGTCACTTCATCAGTTTATAAATTTGCACAGTGCAGATCAAGATCTCGGTCCAAAAGATTTCGTGTTGTATTAGTGTGCAATCCATCTATAGCCTACTTAATATTCACGCTGAATTCCTAGTGAGATTCTGAGTGTCATTAGAAAATAGATTACATCTAAGAGAATAAAGAGATCTGGCCTGATCCCAAGACTCTCAAGGGCTGCTGCTTATGACAGGCTTCAAGGGTAACCATCTAGTAGCCATCCCTTTTCTTGTGAATCTTCTTGTGCCAGCCGCTCCTTCACCATCTATACTCCCAAAAGATCAAGAAGAGAGCATTAATAACAAATTAACACACAAAAAAATGAGATGAATGCACAAAAGATAGAAGTAGATCTACCGTGCAAACAATTTCATCAGGAACCAAAGACCCCCTTTCCATGCACTCCTTGGCTCTCTTCCCATTCTTTGTCCCTACTGCAGCTTCTGCTCTTAGCAAGTCTCCACCAGCAACATGTACATGTATTATATGTTTAGTTACGATGTTTTTTATATATCATAGCTTGGATATGGAACATGATTTGAGAGTGGAGATTTTTTCCAAATTCAGGAGGACAAGCTTACTGTTAATTTCTCAATGTTAAATACTGAAGTTGCAATAGTTGAGTCAAAGGGTATTTGGCTAAAATAATGTGGCATCTCTTTTAAATAGTTGATGTTGTGATGCAAATAATCTATCTGGTCAGGAGTGGATGAACTCCCTCCATAGTATTTGTCTGGTTAGGATGCTTTCTAGCCTGATATTTCTTGGTTTCTACAAGATTTTTCCTACTTTCTTTGGATTACTATTCTGACCCAAACTATCTTTAGGCTTGATTAATGTTCCTCCTTGTTAGTATAGTTTTAATGTTATAATACATTACAGCTGAGCACACTGTAACTTATTCTCGGGTTTGGAAAATTCTAAGATCAGAAATAAAAGCTATATTTGAAAAGATTAAGTGGAGTAACACAATAATAAAGTAGAATAATCTCTTGTCATTATAATGATAAGAGGCTTCTCTGCCCTCCTTTCATTTGAGAAAGGAATTAAAATATTTCATGACTTGTACATTTGGGCAGAGAAGCCTCTTCTCAAGGCACATATTTGGTCATTAGATATTATAATGACGGAGCTTGTAGAGTATAAATTGGATTGATACTGGATACTAGACAATGAAAAGCAATCTACTTTATCTCTAATGAAAACAAAGACCTATGATAAGTTCCAAGATTCAAGTTTGCTTCCAAGTTAACCTTGTAACTTATCATAGGTCTTATTGCAGCATGGTTTTGAATATGTGGACCTTCTCATGCTATTTTGTTTTCATTTTTAATAAATTAGATTGCTTTTCCTTGTCTAATTTCTTCGTCTTTTCCTTTTTTCCAGGTTTCATTGTTTTCTCTTGCTCTAGTTGGTGTGGAGTGGCTTTATTGCAAGAAGGTAAGATAAGATGACATTCTAGTCCTAGATATATTGGTAAATAATTAGAGTGTGCAGATACTTTTATTCATTTTTTAAAAATATTTTTCTTTATTATTATCACGAGTGTTACTTTTTTTTGTAGGACACTATTACCCAATTAGCCACTATTCTTGGAAAAAATGGAAAGACAGGTACTTTCATTTTCTGCCACTTGTATTATTTCTTTAATGAATTGAATCTCAATGAAGATTAATATTATCATAGTCATGAGTTTTTTTAATAATACTCAGATCTTAAATAACACTCATAATGGACCCTATTTTAGCTTACAAAAAATGGATTATGAAACGTGGCTTATTTAACAAGCCACGTTAAACAAGCCACGTTAAATAAGCCACGTTTCAGACCCACAGTGAGCGTTTTAGGCATCTCATAGTTCAAACTAATGATGTTTTAGTTTATGAAAACATCATAACAGAATTACCCATTTCCAAACTATAAAAATAAAAGTCTCAAGTTGAGAGGTAGATGCTCATTATTTAAAGTATATGATTTATGCAGGAAAATAGTATATCTTCATCTGAATGTTCAGATGAACATGTACCAAGACCTACTCCAGGGACAAATGAATATTTTAATGAAATGATATATTGTACTTGTGAAAAGTGCAAAAATAGAAAATTAAAGAAGCGTCGACTCGTTGGTATCCATAGGTTGAAGTATGGAGTTTATATAGAAGAGGTATACTATAATGAAATTTCAAAAATGCTTGTTATTAAAAAATATAAACTTTTCATATCGCATTATTATTAACTATTTTAAATGATATTGTAATGTTTAGCCAATCCAAGTTCATAATAATGTTGAGGAAAGGGCATATGACAATGATGATAGTGACACTCACAATGAAGGAGAAGACACATATATGGGTGATACCACTTCTCAATTAAATGAGGATGGGGTGAACGAATTTTTACAAGACTTCTACACATATGCTGAAGAAGTTGATGATTCGCCCCTAACTCAACTTGCTAGGACGCCTCTTTACCCAAATGCAAATTTGTCTGTATTGGCAACACTTATGTTATTTTTGAACTTGAAAGTTATGCATGGAATGACGAATACATGCTTCACTGATATCTTGAGGTATATTTTAAACTCCTCTAAACTATATCTCTCCATGTCATTCAAGTTTTGAATATTGTGTATAGTGAATAATATAAAGATCTTTTGTTGTTTTATGTAGACTTTTGGCAGATAAGATACTTCCAAAGGAAAATAAGATGCCTCGTTCACAAAAGGAAGTATCTTCAGCAATGAAAGACATTGGGATGGAGTACAAAACATATGATGCATGTCCAAATGACCATATCTTATACTATGGTGAAAATGAAAATTTACAGCAATGCCCAATATGTTTCACCAATAGATATCGTGAAGATCAAGTGTCCAAGAAAGTTCCTTATAAGGTTCTACGCCACATTCCAATAACACCGAGGTTTGAGAGGATGTTCAAATGTAAAGATTTGGCAAAATTTATGGACTATCATGCACTAAGAAGGAGCCAAGATGGTGTCATGCGTATGGTGGCTGATAGCAAAGATTGGAAGGAGCTTGAAGAAAAATGGCCTGATTTAAGAAATGAGCCAAGGAATGCAAGACTTTCATTGGCAATGGATGGTGTCAATCCTTTCGGAGATCTTAGAACAACATACTCTGTTTGGCCGGTTTTCCTTGTTAACAATAATCTTCCCCCTTGGATGGCAATGAAAAAAGAGCATGCAATGCTAACTCTAATAATACCAGGTATATGAACTTCTTAGTGTTATGTTCTCTTGAAGATGATGTACATTTACATGAATATATTTAAATTTTAATTCACATTTTATTCATAGGAAAACACCAGGTGAAAGATATGGACACATACATGGAGCCTCTCATTGATGAGCTATGTGAATTATGGAAGGGTGTCAACATGTATGATGTATCAAGACCTAGCAATGATAGGATCTTCCTTTTTCGTGCAATACTTATGTGGACAATTCACGACGCTCCGGGGCTCTCTGTGTGTTGTGGTAATCTATTTATCATATTCATTTGTAATCATTCTATTTATGTTGCTGCCCATTAATTAAATATGGTTTCCATACTAATTTTTCAGGCCTACAGACTAAAGGGAAACATGGTTGTCCATCATGTGGGCCAAACACTGTATCTAGGCAATCAAAGGATCTTAAAAAAACCGTGTACGATGAATACAGACACTTCTTACCTCAAAACCATCGTTATCGCATGCATGAGAAAAATAAGTTCAATGGAAAGGAAGAGGAAAGGAGGCAGCCAAAAAGGATGAACCCTTTGAGGTGGAAATCAGCATATGACAAAAAGGAAGGGAGAGCTTATCCATTGGGAATGAAAAGACTATCTAAGTTTTATAAGTTAGATTATTATGAGCATCTCCCAATAGCTCATCTATTTGATACAATGCATATTGGAAAAAATGTGGCAGAGTGCTTATGGAAACATCTAAAGGGAACCAACAATGAAGACCAAATAAAATTAAGGAAGGACCTCAAAACCGTCAATATGATGCCAAACATGTGGTTACATGAAAATAACACATATGATCCTGCGCCATGGGTTCTTACAGCAGAGGAGAAACAATATATGTTTGATACTATGCGTGCCATAAGATTTCCAACTGGTTTTGGTGCGACATTAAAAACCGTATTCACAAGAGATGGTTCAGAGTTTTCTGGAATGAAAACACATGATTGGCATAATTGGATAAAGGTAATTCATGATATCTTATATTTCTTGGTAGTATAATTGAAATTTTCAATATATTAGTAATGTAGAAGATAATATATAGTTTAAACGCTATTTTTCAATGTTGGTGTAGTATGTGCTTCCTACAGCAATACAAAGCACTTTCAACCATGACATCGCACAAACAATTTACAAATTGTCCAAATATTTGAGGTATTATAAACCATCATTTGTTATTCAATAATTAATTTTTTTCCTTCTATAAATATCATTTTCAATGTCTTTATAATTGTTTTAACATATATTTTGCAAATATTATAACTGGTGATATGTTAATGCTTGTTACTAAAATTTATAGGTGGGTATCATCTAAAGAGATACATCCAGATGAGCTGAACTATTGGAAGAGGAATGTTGCTCTTTTGATGTGTGACATTCAAATGTGTTTCCCTCCAAGTTTCTTCAATTCTCAAGAGCACTACCTTATACACCTGGTAGAAGAGATTGAACAATGTGGGCCCATCCATCTTAGGACAATGTGGCTTGTAGAGAGATATATGAAGGTCCTAAAACATTTTGTGAGGCAAAGAGCTCGACCTGAAGGTTCTATGGTTGAAGGGTACATGGTTTTTCAAACCATGGTTCATTTATCTGAGTACTTGCCTCAATTGCATCTGGAGGCTCCAAGATTATGGGGTGATCAACAACCTCAATCCATTGGAGATAGAAAACTAGAGGGTCAAGGAACTTCAAAGAGGATAAAAGGTAATCTTAAATGTTAGTAGTAGTTTTTTAAATCCTAAGTATTGTATGATGCATCCTTTAAAGAATGGTTAGATCAATGATTAGTTAAATACTTTTTGTTGTAGATGCTAAGGAGTGGGAGTCATTGCATTTGTATGTTGCATACAACTCTAAATTTATGTTACAATGGATGGAGAAGTATGCTGAACAAAAGAAAATAGAAGATGAGAAGGCATGGGCTGATATATATAATAGACATGGTCAAAACTCTAATAGAGGACTTCCTGCATGCCATAAAAGAAAATGGCCAGATAGATGCTCATGGCATTGGTTAAAGACAAATGTTGAACATGAGGCAACCAAGGGAATGAAAGCAGTGACAAAAAAACAAGTAGATTTCGTTAAAGGATCTATAAATGGGGAGGTAATATACAAATAAAGTATTATGATGAAAATTGTTTAATCTAAAGATTTTTTTATCATTGA
The DNA here is from genome assembly GCA_019776745.2 of Taxus chinensis. Taxonomy (NCBI): domain Eukaryota; kingdom Viridiplantae; phylum Streptophyta; class Pinopsida; order Cupressales; family Taxaceae; genus Taxus; species Taxus chinensis. The sequence goes on along the minus strand of JAHRHJ020000219.1, from coordinate 17,918 downwards.
AACTATTTAGTTAACTTTTTGTGTCCTTGAATCTAATTGGATAATATGTACATATGCATTTAGGTAACATATTACAAAGCAATGTGGATTAGCGGTCATCATTTTCGAATCAGGAAGATCGATGAGAAGCGGAAAACTTATGATAGTGGAATTTCAGCACCATTTGAAGTGGAGTGTCGTTCACATGCATATGACACAAACACAATCACGAGTACACTTCGGTATTATGGAGTGTTGGAGGATATAATAGAGCTTGATTTCACATCTTTTAAAAAAGTTATTTTTCGTGTTGAATGGTATAGGCTCATTGAAGTGGGCCTTGACAAAACTATTTTGTTGCATGAGAATGGATTCAATATGATAAATACATTGAGGTTTGAATCTACTTCTGAACCTTATGTGTTTCCAAACCAATGTAGTCAAATATTTCTTGTTCCAAATTTAGAACACCCTGGCTGGTCCTTTGTGATAGATTATGATCCAAGAGGACGAAGAGTCACCTTTTCCGAAGATGTAGAAGGCCATGATGTAATTGAAGAGGTAGAAGATCCACTTGAAGACATAGATGACCAAGTGGAGGATGATGATAACATGACTATTGATGATGAATATGAACAAGATGAAGTTCCAGAAGGACAAGAACAACATTTTGGTGATCAAATACATGAACATGATGAGTTTATTGATCATCATTTACCTATGGCTGAAGGGGATGAAGATCATGAGAACCATGGTATTAATTTATTTGTGGATCTGGGGCCCATTAATTATGGTGTATTCATGCCTCCAGATGAGGAAATTGTAATGTCAGATGAAGATGATTTTATTTAATCATAATGTAAACCTTAAATTCATTGTAAGGACATAACACAATTTGATATATTTTATGAGTGGATTGCTAATGTTTTTTTCTCTATGTCAATGCATACATTGCACATGTTTCCTTGTTTCATTAAATGTTTCCTTATTGAAGATTATATGAAGATGCACACCTTTTGGTCCTTTTGAATATATATATTTTTTGATAACATGAAATGAAATGGAAATTTAGTATTGCATATGTTATTATTCATTTGTTAGTGAAGTTGTTCAATGTTACATACAACTTTGAAGTTTTTTTTTACTATTAATAATTTTGTTTTATGATATTTTGAAGGATCGTGGCAGGCCCTCTACATATGCACTAGAAAATCCTAACATGAGAGTGCCGCCGAGAAGTAAATCCCGTACCATACTTTCTACATCCAACATTGAAACATTTAGTATTCCAATTCCGTCAAGCATGCCAACACATAGTATAGCACCAGAGTTAAGGAGTAACCCTTCATGTGTGGGTTCTCTCTGAATTCACCCTCCAACACCACAACATGCTTCCTTGACAAGTATCATAGAATCACAAGCCAAAATTTTAACGCTCCTACCAGATACTCCTGAATTTTATGAAGTTAGACAGGAAGTAATTAAGCAAATTCATGCATTGGAGTCTACATTGCTAGAAAGTACAGGTCTTGCTGCACCTGAACAGGTATGCTTATGATAATTAATTATGTATAAAATATTCCTAACAGTCCTAATTATCATTCATGTGCTATAAAACAGTCATAACAACAATTTTTCATATTGCATGGTTTACAATAGTCCTAACAAACATTCATGCTCTATACATACAGGAAGAAAATGGCATGCCCCCTGATGTACCTATAGGGGAAGCTACTGTGACCCCTACGACTGCAACAATCTCCACAGTGAACACAAAAGGAAAGAAAGAGGTTACAATCTTGTTAACCTCGGATGGAAATGTCTTAAAAGATGAAATGGGGTCGAAATTTTTCCAATTTCTATTTCATCGCGCAGAATGCCTATTTGGAAATACCATACAAGTGGATTGGAGAAAGCAAGCCAATTCTAAGAAAGATGAACTCTTTGAAGATGTCATAAAAGAGTTTGGAAATCCCGGTTTTAACAAGGATTTCATAATGGATTATGCACGGAAATTCATTCATTCTAAAAGAGACAAAATAAGGTCAAAGCTAACAAATGACTTGAGATATCCCCGACCAGCTTGGATCACTAACCAAACAACATGGGATGAGCTTATCAAAGATGCCAAATTCAAGAGAAAGTCCTTCAAAAATCCAAACTACATGCCATCTGCATGAGAAGGAGGTAAAAGATGCCTTTGAGATACAACAAAGGCTACCCAAGCTAGGTTGTCAAGTATTGGGTCCCATAAATTGGGGTCGGGTGGGTATAATAGTATTCGTGGGAGCTTGGTAAGTGAATAATTTCATTTAATTTTTTTATATTTTTTCGGTGACTTGAATGTATTGGATGACAAATGATACTTGATAAATTAAAATGTCTTTGTACACTTAGGTTCACCAATTTCAAAAGGAAGCTTCAGATGAAGATCTGAAATATGCTTTAATGCATGGTTCCCAAGGGCTCCGACAACATATGATAGATCGAGGGGAGAAATTGGTCATTGAGCATGAATCTGAGGTAATTTTATTATAGTATTTGATGACATAATAAAACATTTAAGTATCAATGTTGTGGTAATTTAATTAACTAAAGTATGTTGTTTAATAGGATGTGCAACAATCAAACTCCTTAAAGGGTGCAACTGACAGTGAACATGAAGATGCCACAGAATGATGTGATGATTTTGTTGTTGGACAAAATGAATCGATTGACCTTCTTGTAACTCATCTGGAAAACAACCCAGAAATCCAACAAACAAGAGTTCAGGATGATTATCATGTTGCACCATCTATTATAGTTCCTCGTCAAAAGAGGACAAAAAAGAATAGACATTTTTCCTATCCGGCTAAATAGATTTAAATTGACTGTTATTTTATGAATTATTGGCTATTTCATTACCAGTGAACTTATTGATTTGTTTTATGAACTTATTGAGAGTTTGATCGGTCTATAAAACTGCTCAAATGCGTGTCAAACACAGATATTTATGTGATAGCCAGATTTATAGCATGTATCTATACATTTTAAGATGGATTTTTTTTCCTCATAAGAACTTCTATAACCTTATTTTTGATGAGATGGCTATAATATACTCTCTTTTTGATGACATGGCTATAATATACTCAATAAGGTTGATTGATCTTTAATTCTATTATGATCATTATCTTTTGGTTTGCAGCCCCCAGGTATAAATCCTTTTGTTTATCATGTACGAGCAATTCATCCTTGCATCTAAATTTTGAAGAGTTACAAACTGACATGAAGAGACTAGCTCTGGATATAAAGGGTAGTTGCTCTGAGCTATAGGACTGTAGATAATCCATTAATTTATTGAAATCAACACAGTTGATAATAACCTAAAGCAGAACTAGGGATAAGACTTGATATGATGTGTGAATTTGTAATGACGAGAGGTAAGAGTTATTAGGATTTTATTTATTTTTATTGGAGACTATATTCAGTCTCACAAATCATGATATCTTCTTCCATCAGCTCTTGGAATCTATCCTTTGTAGAAATGGTTTTCCGACTTCAAATTTGTCCTACATACTGCTCATTTGTTTTGATACATCAAAACAATCCTATTTCTTTTTCAGACCTAAATGGGCTTGTTTATTACAATGTTATCAATATTTTACTTTAATTAGTTTGTGACATGTGGGGCTAATCATAACAACTTGAATTTTTATATTCAAAAAATTGTAGACAAATGTATTGATCTCGTTTCAATAAGTCAGTAAGGTATCTGTTGAATCTTCCATTGCTAATCGTTTGCTTGCATTGACAGGTATGCAACTGCAAGTGCTCGTTCAGATGGTCTACTTTTGCTTTGTGGAGGAAGAGATGCAAGCAGTGTGGTAAGAATTATAATTTCTGACCTTTTATTACTGGAGAATCTATATGCTTAGTGTAGTATGGTGATTGTCATCCATAGTTAAATAATGGTATGGATGAATATTGCTATTATGATCTATATTAGATACTGGGTTTCAAGATTTGATTTCTAAGAACAATGAGTTACTTCATCTTTGTGAATTTGTTATGTTAACAAAATGCTTAATGATGTTACCAGAAAATAAAATCAAGATAAACATAAGTCATCTACAGAAATATGGGATATACAAGTAGAATTATTGAGAGCACTGCTTAGACATATGGAGAGCCCCAAAACATAAAGTAGTACTAGCAAGGTAGAATAATTGTGGTCTGCTTGTCTTTCCCTAATGACTTTCATTACAATCCATTCCTGCAAGTGACTTTATATAAGTAGATGGCTTACAGTGGGAGTCCTGGGAGACGGAGGAACATTCCCTGACTGTGGTGTAGATTCCATGTAACTTTCATCGCAAGAGCCTTATTAAATTTTTTGATATTTAGTCACCCATTAAGTTTCCCTATGGTAATCTGATCCCATGACACCAATGGATATATTAGGTGAGATTTATCATGGATATCTAGATTTTCCATGTTCAAACTCACAGACTCATGGCAACATGTGGGTGTTTTTGTTGTTTCCTTATCTCTGCTCACTGACTATTTTTGTTTTCTCGCTGAGTTTGATATATGGCTCGATTCAAGACTTGCTTGCTTCAAGGGTATTTTAAACTTTCCCAAGTTTAGTGCTAACTTGGACCTTGTTGTTTTGCTGTATTGAAATGGCTCAGTTTTGTTACTTCCTTACTATAGATCTATAAATTCATTTCTATAACTGGGTTTGCATTTACCACATCCAATCTTTTCGTTATATTCATTCACAAACATTATTCTTCATTGTTGCTCAACTCATTATTTTCTACTCCTATACCTTGGTCTCTAGGCATTATCTTTGAGCTCTTACTCTATTTTGTTTGTTGTTTTAATTTATAACCTTGCACATAGCTTCATTTTCTGATCTCAATGCACCACAACTTGTTGGTAATAGTGGAGAAAAGTAATGAATGAATCATCAGCAAAATGGAAATTTGAGTACCTTTTAGATCCAGTGGCTGCAAGACTACTAATATGGTTCACTTCTGTTTCCTAATGAATGGATCTTAAAAGAGTTTCACTCATAAGAATAAAGAGGCTCGGACTAAGTGGGTCTCCTTGTCATAATCCTTTGGACGAGTGAACATTAATGTATGTTTCACCTTTGAAAGTGACATTGAAGGCAGGAGTACTTATGCAGCTTCCTGTGCATTGGATTATATCTGTATGGAATCCAAATTTGGATAAAGTATAGAAATGGAATTACTAGTTGCATCTGTCAAAGGCTTAGGAGATGTCCAATTTAATCATTAAGCTTAGAAGTTGCATCTGTTGGAAAGAGAAGCGTACTGCAAGAGTAGTGCTTTTGCATGGAATTGGTGGATCTAGATAAACCACGTTGGCAGATGCAGTGTAGGTCTTTAGAAGAAAAACTCCAAGGTTGGAAACATTCCAAAGTCATTCTTTTCTAAAACATGGAATAGCATCCAAACATATAAGAAGAGTTGCAGTCCCAGATTTTGGGGCATTTGACAAGTTTGAAACAAGATGTTACAGACTTCCACAGAGGACAATAGATCTTAAAATATATTATGCAAAAGGAATCCTTATTTTTATATATTGACAATTTCTTGGACATGCAACCTCTAAGGGAGATTCTATCGAGGAAAATAACAAATCTGAAGAAACACAGGTTGCTTATAACATCTAGGAAAATAAATGTCTCGGAGGTAATGAAAGATTTCAAAATTAAAGAGTGTGAAATTTAACACATGGTTCCCCTTTCTCTTGAAGCAGCCGTTTAAGTTCTATGCAAAAAAATAGACAGTGCAAGTGACATAAATTCCATGTTAGAAAAAAGACCTCAGATCAAGCAAATAGTAGACTGTTACAATGATTATCCTTTGTTTTTGGAATTTTTTGGAGGAGATATCCATACAATAAATAATGAAGTTGAAGCTTATGAAAAATCATATCATTGGCTATAGTGTGTAGAGTCTTTCAACTGTGAAGAATACATGTTTGATTGGGAAACATATCAGCAAATCGAATAAAGATCTCAGTAGGCATCCATGGACATGCTCATTCTTCTCCGATTAGGAGAGGGAGGATGTTTCCTATATTGTGGGATGGGTAGAGATTAAATGCCTCAAAAATTGTGCTTTAATGCCTCAAAAATGCTGATTGGCCAAACCATTTTTCTAAGCTCTTCTGAGACATCAGAAGTGATTTCTCGTCGTCGAATCCATCACCTTAAGGCCATAAGAGGAGATGATAGTGTAAGATGAGATAAACATGCTTCATCATAAGAAATAAATAACTAAACCAACTTAATTCACCTTTAATGCCCTCCTCTATATCTTCCAAATTGAATATGGGAATAGTGGAGTCAGTTTGCTTCAATGTGTTTTTGTTGTCCGTGTGTTTTTGTTGTCCGTGTGTTTTTTTTCACTTTCTTGTTCTTCTTTCTATCTCCACCAAAGCATGCAGAAAGACATGTTGATGCCCTGGACTTCTGCTTGAGGGGGGTATCATAACCATAGAGTGTCATTCTATTGAAAACACATCCTGTACCCACATACACAGGCCCTCGAATTCCATACAAATAGTCTCGGGAAACCATCTATGATGCATTTCTTGGGGCAAAACCTCTCATGGCAAGCATGGTTTTCGTGATCCCCAAGTTCAATAGGCACCACATAAGGATTTATGCACCTTGCACAAGAACACTTCATCTTGCACTTAAGTTGTGGTGAATTACACTTGTGAAGTCCTTCATGCCCAATTTTAATACAACATGCCATCATGCAATTAGATGACTTCTCATTTAAAGAACAAATCTTTCCGCAAGTATGGTGTCTCCTTTTGTAATCATGATCTCCTTCATGACCCGCCACATTACAACATTCCTCCACTTTAGCTAGGCTTGTTTCAAGAGAACAATATGTGAACTTCTCCATACATGCATGATTTCCCATGCAGGAGTGATCAGAGGAATGGCCTTTCTGTAGAACGCATCGCCAAAAATAGACAAAGCACTTGTAACCATAGATAGAGAGACCTTGGTTGAGCTTTGCTAGGGTTGTAACTGCCTCTAATTACAACTTTTGTACATCATGATTACTAGTAAATTCTGCTGTGTTACTACAGAGCCACTTTTGAACACGATCACAACCGTCTCTCTATAAAATCCCCTAAGAAACTTTGAAACACAGAGTGCCATTGGTCACCATTACACCTTTTCTACTTTTGCGGTGGATCAGATTGGATCGAAATGGATTGGATTTAAACACACCATCTACAATTGTGTTTACACTTTAAGAAGTATTCAAAGGTAGGTACAAATACTAGGCCTTTTTGCTTACTCGAATTCTAGACCTTTTTGCTTACTCTTCTTTCATACTTGGCGTGAGATTGCCCAAAAAACTCATTCTTCTACAACATTTTTAGGATCCTTTATGCCTCTTTCACTCATCACAGATTAGGTGCGCATGTTCCTTTTTCACATTTTCACATACTTCCTTACATACTTTTTACGTGTTTTGATCAAATTTTTCATATGCATATATTTGAATACTTGTTCATTCTTCTCTTTTTTAGGTTCGTCCATATGGGAAACAATAGTCACATCAATCACACACCACCACACATCAAGCTACACCAACAAAAGTACAACGTGACATCTACACATACGCTCTCACCCTAGGGTCATTTTCACTTCCTCTTCTCTAGCTTCCACACTTCATATTTTTATCACTCCATGCTTTTTCTTGTCTCTCGACATGCTTTTCGCCATCGATCTAGATAGTCATTAGGTACACATTTCTTATATACTTTAATGTTATCGAGCATTCTCTCAACAACATAAAGTGGGGGCAAATGTAGACATTAAATCACTGCACTATGGGTATTTATCTAGTCCTGACTGCATACTACTATTTATATGATTCCTAAGTAAGAAAAGTAAGAATTGAACACTGTCTTAGGCCTCTTTGCTTTCTTTCTATTTTCCTTCTTGGTCTCACACACCTTCTTTCCTAGTCTAACTTTTGACACTTAAGTTTTTCTGAGTCTAGACACCAGTGCCCAACTAGGATGCCTGTGCCTAGGCATCCCTGTCCCCTATGTACTTAATTGTTTATATCATTTCACTGGTACATATTTAGATTTAACATTCTTTTATTTAATTATTTGCATAATAAATAACCTTCCTTTGTCTAATTTCTCGACCTATTTGGCCAACCCATAACATTTAGAATAGGAGCATATTAATTTACATTCAATGATGGGAGTTGCACTATTTAATGTAGAGGGACCTAGTCCCATGAGCATTGGTGGAAACACCTAATTTTCCCCATAAACAAATTATTTTACCAACAAGATGTTTAGTGAAGGTCATGTTGGCTCAAGAAGACTAAGTTTGGCAAGAGGGAAGTTTGAGTGTATTAGACTAAGTTTGGCAAGAGGGAAGTTTGAGTGTATTACGCCTATTTGAGACCTAATGGAGGAATGTGGTCATTGTATGCTATTGCCGACTTAAGTGGTCTTTTATATGATGTTCTTATGATGTTATCATGTTTTTTAAAATGTATTTTCCTTATGATGTATGACCTAGATGTATTTGATGCTCGAGTCATGTATAAAAGCAATTTGTTCATGACTTATTTTGCAGTTGGGTGTGTATGAGAAAGTGTGAGTAAGAGGGCAATTTGTGGAGGTATAGAAGGTCTTTGTGACCATCAAGAGAAGTAAGATAAGATGTTATGAAGGGATAACAAGTGGTGAGCCATGGTGTTTAAGGTCAGATGACGTAATCAACTTGATGAAGAAGTTCTTGAGCGAGTAAGGCTAGAAGGTGGTTTTGAAGAAGGTTGATGAAAGGAGAGCTTAATTGGTGTCATCATCAATTGTTTTCACAACATTCCAGAGGTGAAAAAAAATATTTAGGTGTGACTAAGTTAGTGCTAAGTCATCTAGGGGGTTGGTGCCTCCATGTAGGGTTGGTGCTCTACTAAATTCAAGGGTTGGTGCTCCTTGTAGGGTTGGTGCTCTACTAAATCTAGGGGTTGGTGCTCCTTATGGGGTTGGTGCCTCACTAAACTTAGGGGTTGGTGCTCCTTGTTGAGTTGGTGCTCAGCTAAATTTTGATTAATTGTTGTAATAAAGTTTTGTTTCAGTGGGTTTTCTTCCCTTCAAGGGTTTCCCACTTGTGTTCTCATTTTCTCATCTAGATGATTATAATGAATGCATGCTTAATGGTTAAGTTGAATTGAATTGTTGATGGATGTAAATGTTAAGTGAATGAAAGTTTTATTTCCCACTAATTCACCCCCTCCTCTTAACGGTTATGCTTCCAACACATACATTGGGAAATTTACAAAGAAGGTGATGAAGTAGTTAGTCAATGTTGAGCCCCTTTAATGGGAAAAACTATATGACAAATCCAAGATAAGTGTCTTCAGATTGATCCATATTGGTGTTTTTCATATATAGCTATATTTAAAATATCTGGGATAAGTGTGGGATAAGTGTGGTAAGATTGATAGATATCGATGTTTTTCATATATAGCTACATTTAGGATAAAGACTCTCTCAGTATTGTTAATTATAACTAATAATAAAACTTATTCTTTCCCTCTTCTCGTTTGTTTTTTTGTCCACAGTTGCTATTGTTAAAATCGACTTTTAATTTTTACCATTTATAATTTTCTATCTCAATTATCCTCTATAGTATTTAATTAAAATTAATGTTCCTTGCTGACTTGTGTAAATTAGTTTTGTATTAATTTACTTTTGTGATATTTATAAAGCTGTAGACCAACAATCTTACCATAATTCTCCTCCCTGATGATGGGTCTTGTTTATTGACCTAAAACATCGGATTTTGGATTTTGCCAAAAGTATCACACAATCTTCCAAATAAATCATTTTTGATGTGAAACTGTGAAAATTTAAAAAATTCAATAGTATTTTAAATATCTTAGTGTTGAATTAAAAAAAAATAGATAGAGAAATTGAATTTTTTGTGATGTTAATGTGTGTCCTAAAAAGGGGGACATTTTGGGGTCCCAAAAATGTCTCCTTTTTTGTGCATATGAGGTTGCACTACAAGGACCTTTCATCCCCATACCTGAGTCCTTGAAATGTTCCAAACATTTGGGATGACTGAGAAATGAGGGGGGTTGTGTCCTCGCATAACATTGACCTTTAAACTTTGTTTCAAAGGAAACATGTTTTGAATAGATAATAAGTTGAAAGCCTTGAGAAGTTAATATGAATGTAAATTTTGTTTTTCCACACAAATTAAGATGGTTATGTCCAATACACTCAAATATAATGGCATGGGAAAACATTTCATCACTTTTGAGATACAAGAGAATGGAAAGGTAAGATAATATATGTCATAAGTTATGGATAGATACATTTTAATAACATTTGTATCCTACCTCAAAAATGACAATTTTTTTTTTTTTTAATTTACTACTTACATTCAAAGAGTTTTAATGGCTTGGATTCATAATACATTATCAACTAACTCACATCCTTTGTTTTTTGGTGTGATCTTTTATTTTACAGAAAATGAGTTGATCATAAAGTTTTAAAGAGCTAGCAAGAGAAAATATACCACTTTGAGAAGAAATGCTCTGAAAGAGATGGGGTGTCTGTACGCCGGAAAAGCGACAGGCGAGTGTGAGAATCTACAAGTGACTCTTCCGTGTACCCAACCTCTCGAGGTCGTGCCGAGACAGCCGGTGGGGGTAGAATATGCGTTGGATTCATACAAACTAGTTAGGCAGTCTAATGTCTTCGACACGCACTAGTGGAATTTACGAATCTAAGGCAAAGAAGGCCCTTCTAACTTGGACTGGTGTGATAGATCGATCGGCAAGGATGACTGCTCGAAGGCTCCAATCAATATCGAGCTTTGGCGTGATTCTGATCTATGGGTTGTGGAAAATGTGGAAAATGACCTGGGATAGTTTCACGTATGTCTCCAGATAAGGTCATAGGGTGGATGGTGAAAACAATTGACTTTACGGACAATTTTCTGGCCTAGTCCAGAATTCTCTAGCTTCGTTAGCCGCTATATCCAGTAAGGACAATTGTTCGATGATGATGGGTGGAATTAGAGTGGATTGGAATACAAGTGTGCATAAGCCAGCGTCTATATCTGATTGACTTGTGGATTCATTGGGCTGTGAGATATGTGGGTCACAACCATGGGACTCTTGGATGTTGTAGCGTCTTGTTATGGTCATATGCGAAATCAAGTTCTAATCCCTAGTATCCAGTAATCCCCTATGCTTTCTCAGCTTCTATGTTTAGGACCAACTACTGTGTGATTTTCTCAGAATATCTCACAGGTGTCCGTGCAACCTGGATCCTTAGATTGGTATCTATATCTGTGAGAGTGTCTCCTGCACACTGGCTTGTGGGACCAAAGGATCACAACCAAAGGTTTGTTTCTCTTTCGAACCCTTCTACTTGTCATGTGAGTGTTTACCTAGGGCAATCTGTAATTTGGTTGGTTTGACCAAAACGGTGTGTGCTTGGTCATCTTCTATGTTTAACCTCTCTCAACTGAGAAGCTGATCAGTTGTAAATCTGTTGTTGTTCGGAATACTTGTATTTCCTATATGCATATGGCATAGAGGGTATTTTCTTGAAACTGATTGCTATCTTGCCGAGTTTCTCCGAGAGTATTTTCTATATGCAGTGGCATAGAGGTATTTTCTTGAAAAGAGACCTCGGGTTGTATTTGTAAACTTCCTATGGGTGGGTATATACCTCGAGAATGTTGTTCACTCCTAGGATAACGTATTGACCGTTCATCATCTAAGACCAGGTATGGGTCTGACTGTCTACTGATTTGTGGTCTAAGTAGCATTTGAGGAGACGAACCAGATTCTCCGGTAAACGTCATATTGTTCGAGCCTGAAGGCTCTGTTTGTTGCGTTTGAGGGGGTTGATCTAACTCCCTTGTTTGAAAAGACGAGTTATATCTGTTTCTTGGGGTTTGTGTTGACAACTGATTAGTTGAATAGTTTTCGCCCCATACTGAGAGCGAGGGTGATGATTGCCTATTTTGTTGGGCGTAGTATGCCTCAAGACCCAAGAGGGGTTTGCCATATTCATCGAATCCTGACATATTCGGGGGGTATATGGATACCCGCAGAATAATGGGAAGGAACGAAGGTGATTTGTGAAAGGATACGTGATACTATGACTCCGGGCGAGAAAGTAGGAAGTTTTTACGTCAGCTTCAACTAATTTCATTTGTTTCACGTCGGGTTCACCAGTTTTGTACGACGCCGGAAAAGCGACAGGCGAGCGTGAGAATCTACAAGTGACTCTTCCGTGTACCTGACCTCTCGAGGTCATGCCGAGACAGCCGGTGGGGGTAGAATATGCATTGGATTCAGAAAAACTAGTTAGACAGTCTAATGTCTTCGACACGCACTAGTGGAATTTGCGAATCTAAGGCAAAGAAGGCCCTTCTAACTTGGACTGGTGTGATAGATCGATCGGCAAGGATGACTGCTCGAAGGCTCCAATCAATAGCGAGCTCTGGCGTGATTCGATCTATGGGTTGTGGAATACGTGGAAAATGACCTGGGATAGTTTCGTGTATGTCTCCAGATAAGGTCATAGGGTGGATGGTGAAAACAATTGACTTTACGGACGATTTTCTGGCCTAGTCCAGAATTCTCTAGCTTCGTTAGCCGCTATATCCAGTAAGGACAATTGTTCGATGATGATGGGTGGAATTGGAGTGGATTGGAATACAAGTGTGCGTAAGCCAGCGTCTATATCTGATTGACTTGTGGATTCGTTGGGCTATGAGATATGTGGGTCACAACCATGGACTCTTGGATGTTGCGGTCTTGTTATGGTCATACGCGAAATCAAGTTCTAATCCCTAGTATCCAGTAATTATATGCTTTATCAGCCTCTATGTTTAGAATAAGTAATTGTGCGATTTTCTCAGAATACCTCATAGGTGTTCTAGCAACTTGAATTATTAAGCTGGTATCTATATCTACGAGGGTGTCTCCAGCGTCTGGCTGTGGAACTAAAGGATCGCACCCGAATATTTGTTCTCTTTCAAATCCTTCTACAGTCATGCGGATGTTTTCTAGGATAACCTGTAGTTTGGTTGATTTGACCAAAATGTGTGTGCTTGGTCGTCTTCTACATTTAACCCTCTCAACTGTGACCTGATCTGTTGGAAGTCTGTTGTTGTTTGGAAGACTTGTATCCTAAGATTTTGGTCAATGTCAGTTACTGCCACTACGATATTGGGCTGGGGCAAAATTGGCTCGAAAATGTATTCCCTGGGCTCCCTAGGTCCTGTAATTGTCATGCAAAAGCAGTAATGAAAACAAACTATAATAAAGTAAAATCTAAGTACATTTCTAGCATATATAATTTCTTTTGTATTTTCTGGCAATTTATAAGAAAGAAGCTATTTAAAATATTTAGAATTGACAACTAAACTAATAACGTAAAACAAACAAAATAGCCGAGTGTAGCTATTTGTCTGTGTAATTTTGTATATTTATTCTAAACAACGAAATAACTAATCTATTTGCAAGATTCTCGATCCTACCTTAGAAGTGAGGAATGAATCATAGTTTCTCAGAAACTATCACTCCCCACAACTTCCCTGGCAATATCGAGAATGGAAATAACTGTAATAAAGCGATTAACTACTTTATTTGATAAGTTCTAACTAAAACTTTGAAAGATGGAACCTGGATTTCGCAGAACAGTGGCGAATCCGATGGTGTGTGTGTTCTTGTCCCCTCAGTGTGATCTCTTCGTCTTTTGTGCTCACGTGAATCCAGAAAAGCGTGTAATGCTTGCATCAACAGGAATAGATATTTGGATCAATGGAAAGCCTTCAGAATGCAGACAGAATAGAATGCGGATAGGAGAGGGATAGCGCAAGAGTACAGAGCTTGGCCTATGTAATTCCTAGCGGGGTCTACTGTGAATCATGCAACAAAAGTGTCCAGAACCTGAAACTAGTCTGTATGAAGAACAAAACCTGTAACTTTAATGGCTGCCTAAACTATTCTACTCCAGAAACAATAATACTGTTTGCACAAGTTGGATCTGTGGCTTACCAACAGCTGAGTAATGCAACTAAGCATATAAAAGATTTAAACTATCAAACTTAAGCAAACTAGAAGACTGAACTATTGAAAATGGTGAGTTTTGAAACAAGAATGAGGGGCCATTTGCATGTGCACAAACCATGCATTTATAGGAATTCAAACACCCAAAGATCAAAACCAAACTGAACTCCTAAACAATAAACAAAGGAAAAACACTATTCCAGGGGACCAAAAACATTAATGCATGCTCAAGTCGGCAAGAAAAACTGGTGAAGCGTTGAACTTTGCGTGCGTTCCGTCAAAAGAACGTTCTGGAAAACGCGTAAAGGACCACCGCCCTTAAGGGCGGCGGTTTCATCACTGAAGACCAAAAAGCCAAGAAAAGAGGAAAAAAGGGGAAAACAAAGCACGCGGGGGCTAAGCGGGGTATGCGGGATGTTAACGCATATCCGAAGAGCTCTTTCTGGATCCTGAACACCTTGCGAGGAGACCTGTATCATCATTGGGGCATTTATTACACCGTTCCGCAGTACATTACCTTATAATTTTGGGTATGTACAGTGACAAACCACGAACCACCACCCTATTAAGCGATGGTTTTGAGACCACCGCCTTAGCCTAAACGGTGGTTACAGGACTGCCGCCCTGCACTAGACGGTGGTCTTATTTCTAAAAAACAAAACCTTAAATCTGGAATTTTCTCAAAATCAAATTTTACTACAAAGTTCTAAAATACATTCTGAACTTGATTTTATGCTCTTCAATTTTGGAGTTTTGGAATTTCATTCCATTAGTTCATTTCTTAGTTAAAAAATACTCATTTTAAATATTTTGAAAACAAATAATAATAATAATAATAACTACAAGGTCTATTCCAGTTTGTTCAAATATATTTTCTTTCTATTTCAAAAGTAAAATAACAGATTTCACATCTACTTCTACATTGTTATTTTCTTAATACAAAATCAATATTTCCAAACACAATAAACTTCAAACTTGTTCTCTTGTTCTCATTTTTACTATAACATATGTATGTTCAAACAACTATAACAATTTTATTTTCCATTCCAATTTTACTATATATGCATTTTCAACATCTACACTTCTATATTCTTATTTCACATTTTACAATAAAACAACTTCACAATGAAAGTAAACTTTCTTTTTCATTGAAATAGCTCATATCTTTTAACACAAAGAACTACTTTTCTCACAATACAACCAAAATTTCAACAAAGAGAATTACTTTCCTTTCTATTTGTAAAACTAATTCTACAATACAATTCCTTCCTTCTTTCTTTTCTTATTTGTTTCTTTACGCATACAACACAATATCAATAACAACTATTTCAGTAAAACTTTCCTTTATAAGATCAATACAATGTCCTCCACTTGAAGTGGGAAAGATCATACAATAATACAAGCTAAAATAGAATATCATATTACGATTTTCCTCCACTCTAAGTTGGAATAATAGTAAGGAAGTTTCACAAGGTCTCCAACAAGACTCCAAGCTTCACAACTCCAACTAGATAGCTCCTACAAGATTTGTTTGATTCACAAAAAAATGGGGGGAGAGGCAACGCTCTCCACCCAACCAAGATATCCAATGGAGAGGAGAAGCCATCCTCTCCATTGACCCTCGAGCCCTAACCACATTATAATGGGAGATGATTACAACACATGGAAACAATGATCTTCCACAACACAACAATTGTTCCACAACCATTCCAACAACATTTCAATCATCTACAACACAAGAATGAGAGGAAAACAACAAAACAACAAGTAAACAAGGCTTAAAATGAAATCCAAAGGAGCAAGACCTATGGGAGTCCACTTATGCCTCCCAATGGGAATGGGTTCCCACCTTAAAGCCTTCAATATATATCTCAATTCCCCTACATACTCTTATTCCTCCCTCAAGTACCCGTTATACCTCCCACATACTCTTATGCCTCCCTCATAAAAGAAAGAAGAAGAAATGCAAGAAATCCTTGTATAAGATGGGGCACCCAACCCAAACTCCATCTAAATAAAAAGGTAAATTCTTATGCCTCCCTACATAAAATCTCCCGATAGTCTCCTCCTACTCCAAACTCGGGAAATCTACCTATACCCAACAAGCATTCCAAAGAAAAACAATACTCAACACAAGCACATAAACACAAAATAAGCATAAAAAACAAGGTAAAGATCCTACCTTTCCATAGTAGAGATTGTTCCAAGAGTAAGTCTCCAATCTCCTTAAAACCAAGAAAGCATCCACAAGCTCCAACAATCCACAAACACTCCCAAAAATCCTCTAACTCTCCAAAAATTCAAGAGTACAAAATAATGAAGTAACCCCTAAACAAGCAAAAGAACTTCAATAAATAGAAAAAGGAGAGAGGAGGATGATTTGGCTCCAAGTAGGATGCCACCTCATTTCCTCTCCATTCCACATCACCTTAGTCAACCTCATATTCCAAAGGACCATTAATAAGTGGGTGAAGGAATAACATTATACTTACACACACAATCTAAGCCCACACCCCTTAAGGAAAAATTATTTACAAGAAAAGAAGTGCAATAAACATTTTACCTTTTTATCTTCCCAAAACACCCAATGGGGTCTAATTTTGACCCCCCCAAACCATAGGTAGGGTTGAGATAGAAATTTAAGAGGTATGGGACAAGTTTGACTTGTACCACAAGCTTGCAAATTTGGCCTCTGAGGAAAAATTTGAATTTCCATGAAGGGTACAGTGTAGAACATTCAAGATCTCAAGCATTCAACACACAACACAAAATCCAAGAGTAAATCAAGTCTAATAAATGAATCTCATTTTGGTCACTTCTTTAATTAGTTTAGGACAAGGTTGAATTAACTTAATTAATACACTACAACCCACTAATAATAAAGGGGTAAAACATACATCACAATTGAAATAATTAAAATAAAAGGGATCTAATAATAAAAGACAACACAAGACCCCTTGGTCACAATTTTCCCCCAGCCAAACAATTCTAACACACACACAATTACGTGTTGCAATGGTGAACCTTGTTGAATTAATCTAGAATTCCAATGCGGTTGGTCTCCAACCCCCTCCACACCCCCCCCCCCCCTGCCGATGTTTTTTGTGAATAATCTTACCTGAAAGACACATAAATACCATCTTCAGCCTCGTGGCCACATTAAAAACATCTATGATAAAATATACAATATAAATATAAAATCATCTATATATGAATCGAATAAGATGTTGGCAAATACGATATCATTTACAATTTCTAGCAACATTTCTATTCCACATTTCATCCATGTCAAAATGATCACAATATTAATCCAATTATCAAAGGTCTACTCAATATGACGAAATATATCGCATGTCAGAAATATATATAAATAACCATGTCCACAGCATGTCATCATCAATATAAAATGTCTCTAATAATCCACATGCATCATATATGAATCAAAAACAACAACAATCTAGTATCTCTAACATCTAGTATCATGATAAATCAAAAGCTACAACAATGTCCATAGGTGTATCGACAATATCGAAAACAAGAAAAATGTGTCAAAGGAATGTGGGCACTATAGAATTAGTCATCATGGGTGTTAAAGATAGTTACTTGGAAAGTGAGAGAAACCAAGAGCATCATGGGGTTTGAAAATTCTCTGAAACATCAAAAGATTCATTCAATTTCAAGTCACCAAGAGGATGATTATCATGATCATGAGATGAGAATCTCACTGTGATTGAATATGGATGTGATATCAAGAAATGCATACTTTGAGAAGTGTTTCTGAACACTTGATCCATGATTGATAATGAGTTCACATCTTATAAGACA